>OMKZ01002794.1:32062-47698 GCA_900302535.1 Neoniphon sammara | reverse complement strand
CTGTCTTGACGGGCCCCTCATCCAGCAAGGAGCGAAGGAACTGCTCTGTCTGCACCAGGCAGTAACTAAACAAACACAAACACAGAGAAATTAGTCAGGAGTGAACACTGTTTTACATATAACACACATACCTTTGAAGCAAATAAAACAAAAAAGACCTTTCACAAGAATATATCAAAAGGTTTTATATGCACTCATGTACCTTAAAATAGGAACTGATTTGAGTTCAGTTCAGTTGAGTAAACCGCATCAAGATAATTGTATTGCTGGTCTTGCAAATATATGATCATGCATTGTTTCATCAGCTAAAAACAGGCTAAAAGCTACACTTTGGTCTCACTTGTGGTCTCTGAAGATGTCCTGGAGGAAGTGCCTGTCGATGGTGGGAAACAGGGAGTACAGTTGGTTCTCTTTCAACAGGGTGGCTCCATCACGTCTGTCCAGGTCTGCACGACTTTGTCTAGTCTGGAGAAGGGGGGTGGGGGAGTGAGGAGGGGCAGTAAAAGCGAGTCAGGACTGATAGAAGTGTAACCAAAAGAACAGCAAACCAGGATAATATATTTGTGTGCCAGAAAATATTAAAAAGAGCATGTAAGTCTGTGATACCTTCTCCATGTTGTCCTGTCGGGCCTGTTCCTCTGTCATGATATCCCGGAGAGAGACATGGGGGCGGGACACACTCCAGTGGTCCATGAATGGCATCTCATCCTGGGCCTTTGGTTGGCTGCCTAGTGAAGCATAACCATCTGCACCAATCAGAAAGTGCGCAGGCAGTGTCGCTTCCCTTGTTCCACTTTTGGCCGCCTGTGATTCACCCCAGTGTGCTGAACCTAAAGATTCAGTGAAAACATTGATGTTCATGGGCAGTGTAGGTAATGTATGTTACTTTTGAGAAATTACTTACAAGTAATAATTAAAACATTATATAATAAATTCCCACTATAACATATGCAGATGTGATCACTGTATTGCACTCGTGTGTGTGTGTGTGTGTGCGCGCACTCACTTTCTTGAAGCAAGTGGTAAGAGAGTGCTTCTTGTCTCTGTTTTTCCTGTAAAACACACCATGCATAATCACTTTGTACTATGTCCTTGAACAGAAATGTAAGACTTGTATTATAGCTGCACTGATAATAATAAATCACGGTTAAATATTTTAAAATGGCCGCCAGTTTTTCAACAGCTCACCTGGATGGTGTCTTTCCACTTCTGGTGGAGCAGCTTAGCCAGGTTCAGGTCCATCTGCACTGCATAGTCATCAGAGGAGCACGCACCTGAATATTATGGACCAGAGAGGGGAAAGATGGTCAACATTTATGTCGGTACTCACTATTAGACAACTTCTTTACAAAATTCTACATCATTTCTTAATGTTTTACCAATTTATGCAAACAGGTTTGGATTGTAACAGGTACTGGTTGAGAAATGAGCATGTGTGTGTGCTGGTTACCTGGATCTATTCCCACAGGACCAAACAGTTCAGTCAGTTGTAAAGCCAGCTCAGTGGGCAGTTTCAGCTCCACACTCTGAATGTCCAGGTGTCGGTTTCTTGTGTCCTCCCTGTCCCTCCTTTCTTTGCACTCCTCCTCCTCCTTCCGCTTTCCTCTCTCCATCTCCTCCAGCTCGGCCAGCAACAACCGAGTGATCTCTTCCATACTAGACATCTCATCATCTCCGTTCTCATCCCTTGACTCCTCAACTATTACCCCATCATCAAGGCTCCCACCATGAGCTCCGCTCTCTAACTCAAAGTGCCTGTATACAGTTTCTGATCTCACTTCCTGTTCAATGCCCTCTCTTTTAACCACACTAAGCTGACTAAATAGAGTTTGAGGAGTTTGAGATTTTGCTAAGTAAAATGTTTCATTGGGGTGATCTTTATTTGTAGACGTAATGTAAGAAAGTACACCTCCAACACTCACTAAGTCAGTATTATCAGAGCTCTCACCTGACACACTAACTGTACCACAGGCTGACTCCTGAGTCACCTCCACACCACCAGCTGGCCCTGCCTCTGATAAATCTTCATCGTGAATCTCACCTAGCGCACTAGAACACAATTTATTCTGATCATCTTCAACCCCAGCACCCTCTTCTTCTTCCTCTTCCTCCACCTCACCATCCTCATCCCTAAAGAATCTCTCACCAGAGTCCAGCAGCAGGTTGGTCGTCCATTCCAGGTCTTGATGGCATTTGTCATACAGGTCTTCCAAGGTATCAAAACTAACTAGTTTAAAATGACGGCTGAGGATGCGTAGGCTCTCTAGTTGGCTTCTAGCACCCCTAAGATCTCTCTCCTCCACCTGTGTGCCTTTTTCATGCACCACACGGTAGGGTACCTCACTGTGGCGAGATGGGTGAACTGCAACTGCTGCAGAAGTGGCAGAAGACAGCTCAGGCACAAAGCGGGAAGGGTTGCCAGTCAAGACTGTGATGTCACTGGGGTGGCTGCCCACAATGACAACTGTGTTTTCAGGATTGTCTTGACGGCTGAGGCGCCAAAGGAGGGCAAAGTCTTGGGGGTCTGTCTGGGTGGGGCAGCCTGTGTCTACCACAGGGATGTGTAGCTGTAACTCAGGGTCGGATCTGGGGCTGGGTTCAGGGTACAGGTCAAGTTTCAAATTGGGATCGAGGCTTGGGCTGCACTCAGGATTGAAGCTAAGTTCAACATCTGGTTTAAAACTATCCTGACCACGGTTAAGATTATGGACGGAGATACTGGGACTATCTTTAAGGGTTTTAGGTGAGGGAGAGGGACAGTTCTGAGTGAAGGTGAGGGCAAGCTTGCACTGTTTCCCAGACCTGCGACCCTGGCGCTGCTTTCGCTCCTGACTGCCTCCACTAAAAGGGCTGCTTTCTGCTTCAACAGCGCCCTCACACACAGGACTCTGACTGTCCTCACCTATACGGCTGCCATCAGCTTCACCACTGACTCCAGTAAGAGACCCGCTATCTGTGCAATCACGCATATCTTTGTAAGTATGACCATCATCACTCTCTGCATCAACATCACCTTCAACACGCTGGCTTTCTGCCATATCATGGCATATGTTTGCCTCCACAGTTTCTGACATAACGGAAGCACTGAGATCTGTGACAGAACCAGTGAGGTTCTTAGTTTCCAAATCCACAGACCCTTTATTTCTACAAACCTCTAACATATGCTCATTCCCTTCTAAGGTACAGTTCTCTCCATTTTTAAATGTACCTAATCCTAATTCAGCTGTTACAGATTTAGGTGGTTCCCTCTCTACAGAAGAGTTGAGAGCTGCTTTCCAGTCTAACACACAGTCAGGTAATTCAGCTCTAACACTGTCAGTCCTATTCATGTCTTGCTCTCTCTCTTCACTGTTGGACCTATCACCCTGGGACCCCTGACACCTGCTGCTTGCATCCTCATCCCCCTCTGATTCCTCCTCAGAGCTGAGTGAAAGGGCGGAGTCAGGGGAGGAGCCAGTCTCAATGGCGTCTACACCTGTCTGAATGAGATCAAGGAGTTTCTGGAATTCTGTCACATCAGGTCCCGGATGAATTCTCTTTGTCCTGTCATGGTTATCGGCTTCTTTAGTCGTCCCTTCCTCTTTCTCCCTATTTTGCTCTCCATGCCTCTCCCTTCTCCTTGCCTGACGCTGCTCCAGCCCCCCTTCAGAAGGCCAATCCCCAATAAAATCCAACAGCTCAGGCCTTCCCTTCTCTGCCCTGTCACTCATCATCTCACCTGCTACCACTCCCTCATCCCGAATCCCTTCTTTCTCCGCTCCCTCTCTCCCTGACTGGTTAGTATCCTTAACCAGATCAGCTGGCTCCAGCCTATCAGGGTCACACCTGCTTTGCCTCTGTCTCCTCACCCTTTGGCCGATGGACTCAGAGAAAGCCACAGGCATTTCATCCTCCAGGTGAGCTTCGTGCAACACTGATTTCACAATACAATCGGGAATTCCCTGACCTCCACTTGGATGATGGGCATCTAACTGGTCATCCAATTCAGAATCCAAATCGGCCTTCTCATGAGGAGTTTCAGGGTTTTCCAACACCCTTTCCCTAGGGAGATTAAGTGATTCAGCGGAGTTGTGGCTGCTGTCTTTCAGCATTCCCGTCTCGCCAGAACAGCCAATAGATGACACGTCAGGAAGGGAGGAAAATAGCTGGGAGCGGGATCTGTCAAATCCCTCAGTCAACAAAGGCTCTCCTACTAGGTCAGGGCGAGATGTTTCAGAAGACACTGGCCTAGGGGACGGAAGAGAGGTGTTACCATTTGGCATATTTGTTGATATTTGTCCTTATGTAAGAATTTTCACATTAATATGACTACATTTCAGTTTTAAAATATCATATTACACTGTTTTGGTCCAGAGAAATCAAGTGTTTTGTTTTAGTGAACCAATTCTGTCCCTTAATCAGTTCAATTTGTTAAGCTTGTAACTAGCAAGGCTACCATTATAAAATCCATTGCATTATATTTCTTTTACTGTCAGTAAAAGAAAGACAACTGCTGCTATACTGAAGTTGCACTCTTGGATGGAACATCACAGACTGATGTCTGGTTTCTCTGTTTTGTTCATGTTCACACAGATTATTTGGACTATCCTGGATTTCGAAGGTAGATTTTATACCCCTGTGGGTGGGCTACATTTGCTTTTTCCTTTCCCAGACGTGGTTTTATACAGAAGGTGTGAAAGCAGTAAATGATGTAGGCTGGTGACACTCACTGTGAGCATGTGTCCTCCTGGTGCTGTTTCCTCTCAGGCGGCTGTGAACCCATAATAGATTGGACTGAGACGAAACGCTCATAGCCATCCAGCATGCGCCGGATCGTTTCCACTGGCACACCATGCCTGGTGCGTCTGTACATGCATGCAAACAGACAAAAAAGACGCACATGTGAATGAATGAATTTGCATGCAACAGTATTTTATGCACGTCATGATGAAATTTTTGAAAGATATTTAAGCTTTATAAAACACCTCAGTGCTCTCACCTGCACAAGTCTCTGGGCTTGTTCTTCCACCAAGTGTCAGGCTCTCGGAACAGCACCTTATACTTATGTTTTAGTGCCTGAAACACGCACAGGGAGCAGCTTTATTTTTGCAGTTCAAAAGTGACCAAATAGATTCATTCAATATTAACTAGCAGTAGGATACTGTGTGCATATCTGTGTGTATTTCTGGGAAGCTGACTGACCTGGGTTACATAAGGTCTCATCTCCCAGCTCTGCATGTTGGTATTGTCAATGATGATGGGGTTTGCACCACTCTCAAAAGCCTCCTTGGCTAAGAGATTAAAGTGGCAAAAGAGAACCAGATGAGAGTGCAGAGAAATATAACATCATTCTCTGTTGACAATGTATTTATAAATTTTAATGAGCTGATTTACATTTGTTGTTTGAGTGGAACAGGAGTCATCAAACAGCAATTGGAGGGAATAAATAGCACTCGGTGAGAGTGATAAAAACACCAAAAACTGGCACAAGGTTTTTCTGTTTCTAGATTTGCTGTCGCTATTAATTTACTGCTCAAGCACTCCTTGTCAACACGTGTGTGTGTGTGTGTGTGTGTGTGTGCGCGCGCGCGCGTGTGCATTTACCTCGCTTGTGGTTCCATTCATGAGCCTCCCCGAGGGCAGAGGGATCAAACTGATATTTTCCATTACGAGTGAAATAGTCATCAGTGCTCAATACAACTCCGCCTGGGTTCTGCTCCAATATGGCTCTGCACAGACACACACATATGCAGAGGATTTTCAACACACTGTAACGTTGACACTTATCCTGACACTCAGTAGTGGAAGTCTTCGGGGCAAGAGTGGCTGCGAGCAGCTGACAGCATTTCTAAATGTACAGCTCAGTTGTGGCATCTGAATGCGAGTTCAGTTAATTTGTGTGAATTTCTGTGCTGCTCTTGACTGAAAACTGATTATTTCACCACTGATACAGCCGATTAATTTTGCATTTAGATAATGTCAAATGTTCCGTAGTTAATAATAATATCTGGTTAGCACTGTCCTGTTGTTCTAACTGTTCAGTTGCTACATCAGTAAGTAGAAGCTTGCATTAATATTGGGGGTGGAACAATAAATTGATAATGCAATATATTGCGATACTTTGTCTTGTGATACATTACTGATACACTTGTGCCAAGTATCTATATTTTTACTAAACGTACTGGTATCTATTTTAATGTGGTAGTGTATAATAATATTACAATTATTTAAATATGAGTATCTATATTAAATTCATATTTATATACAGCCTTATATAATTATATAAATTTCAAAATTAATTTTATATATACTTTTTACATAAAACATACATATATTCGTGTGCATATTAAAACTCTGAAAAACATGATTGTTTCCCCCTAATTAAAAAATTACTCTGCCCTCTTCAGTTACAGATATCATGATGTATCATAGACGTTTATATTACAAAATATCGCAGAATCGCTTGTATCATGATATCGTCGTTGTCAAGGGTAAAATATTGTGATAGTATCGTGAGTTACCCAGTGATTCCCACCCCTAATTAGTAGCAGCTAGTTGTTGAATATTAATGTTAATATTGTTTTTTGCTGAACCTGCAGGATAGTTAGTGAGATAAAAAAGACGAAAAACAGCTGATTGTTTAGGTTAGCTGAATTTGCTATTCTCAAGCTAAAAAACAGTAATGCTTTAGCATACAGACGAGGGCCAGAGGCACAAGGGCTAAAGACAAGACAGTTTTCTATATCGCAGTAACCTAAATTTACAACAAATCCCTTACCAGATTTACCACTTCCACCTATAACATTCCTGAGTCGACATACAGCCCACACCACAGGGTCGTCTTCATGTATCTCTGTTCTTCTTACTTGGATATTACTAATTTAGTGATTATTTGCTTAACCGATTCTCCACTGAGCTTCCACAATAGCACAAGTTGTGCGGCTGCTAGGAGATTTAGCAGTCTGCTAGTTAAACCGAGCAGACTACAATTTAGACTATTCTATCATCCTTACCTGGCCAAGGTTGACTTGCCAGATCCTGGAGCACCACGCAGTAGCACAAGGACCTTCCCCTCTAAGCGAAGCTTGCTGTGTGGGGTGGGACCCCGTGGAGCAGCGGGCTGGGCCCAGGACTTCGGAATAGTAGCAGATGGTTTGAGTGGTGCTTGTCTGACAGGCCCCTGACTCAACCATTGAGAGGCCTGTCTGGTTTGAGTGTACCAAGGAGAAGGTAGAGCCACAGGGGTGATAAAGACCGGCCCCTGGTTTCCTGGGATACGGGGACAGAACTCTGGAGCCTCAGGGTTCCAGGACGATGTTACGTTGCCAAATGTTTCCTGAGTCTCAATACTCAGCTTAGATCTTGCCCCTCCTACTATTCTGCCTGAGGGAAAGTCTCCAGGTTTCTCTGAAAGAGTCTGTGGCTGGTCTTGTTTTTTATAAACCTGGAATGCTGAGGGACGTCCACAGGCTCCCAGGTCTAAAGAAAGTTTGGGCTTGTCTGTAGGTGTTTCTCCTGTCAAATGGGTGAAGTCCAGCACTGACTGCTGCTGCTGCTTACTATCCTCTGCTCTCCAGTAGCTGAACTGATCAAGTGGAGGGTGGGCTTGCTCCACTAAGGCTGCTCCTGGGCATGGCTGCTCAACAGAGGGCCTGCTAGCTCCAGGCTCCTGGCTGGACTGAAGTAGCTCAGGGAGGACCGGCTGTGGGATAGGGGGTGGAGGGAAAGAGGAGAGGGGGGCACCAGCTGTCAAATACTGACCACTAGAGCTCTCTTTCATAAGCGCCGGTTGTGCGGTTAGTGTCTCTAGCTCCTGATCAATCAGCAGATCAAAGTCTTCTGTCAGGGGGGAGGTGGAAGGAGGGGAGGAGATCAGTTGTGCTGATTTGGAGGTGTCCCTGTCTAGGCAGGGTCCAGAAAGGTTGGGGTTGAGGAGGGCTGCAGCAGTGAGCTCAAAGCCAGAGACGCAGGAAGGGAGTGGGGCTGCATCTTCAGCAGCCACAGAGAGCTCCAAGAGAGAATCCATTGCATTCTCAACTAGAGAACAAACAGAGAAGACATAGAGACTGAGAAAAAGGAAGTTGGAGAGACAAATATTTCAAACTGAACCAACCTTTCCAATTCCATAATTCATCCACAGTTTTATTGTCTGTTAGAGGAAAACATCCACAGTCACAGCTGCTGGGCTTCAGCAGTGTCAGTGTCAAAATACTTTTACTTGTGCCTTGGTCAGTTATGTAATAACATGATACTGCACGATACTGAGAACTAGTGCAGTGCCGGCAGCTTGTCCTGATTTCGCAAACCACATTCTTTAAATGACATGGAGTAGAGATGGATGGGCTCAGGCACGTTAATGTTAATAACTTTTGTTAATGAGGCACAGGTGACAAATGGATGAAGGTGTTTGACCGGTCAAACAAAATGCAACAACAGTGTTGCAATTTTAGATAATTAACTTACTAATATTATTATTATTACTATAGGTTAGTGACTATGATGGCTATGATGACTAGTCTCGGTAAGTTAAATACACCTCACCCCTATCTGAAACGCACCGTATCTGCTAACTAGCTACCCAGCTAGCTGGTAAGCTACATAAATAGTCATAGAAGTTAGGCAGCAAGTTGGATTGCTGGCTCGGGACTTCCGTGTTTCCTTCTACCTTTAAAATCACATTCGGACAGCACGATGTAAATGACTTCGGGGTCCAAATGGGAGAACATTTCCTGCATGCTTTTGACGATCTTCTCCTTGTCAGAGCTGGGCAGCGACGTGCTGGAATGAAAGTTACTCGCCATGGCACCGTCATATCCCAGTGGTTGACGGAAACCTGTGCTCGTGTAGCTGAGGCTAGTCTCGTCTGACAGCCCGGGGACTCTCGCGGGGCTCTGTCCGTTCTTCTTTCTCTGAGGCATTCCGCGACTGACATGTAGTCGCTGCTTGCTCTCAGTAGAGGCTACACTGAGCTAACTAATTAGCCGAGGCGTTGGGAAAGTGTCCTACAGTGAGAGACACGAAGGTGTTGGCGTGTTCGACAGAGGTAACGAAAGCAGAACAACTCAAGGTTACATGAAGCATTCCAGGCGGTGGGTAAAACACATTAGTAAAATAAAAAACTGCGTGAAGACAGCTACAGAGAGCGAGGACTACACCGGAAATGAAGAGACGTTACCTTCAAAATAAAAGCGTGCCATGGCACTTGGTCCCGGAACTCTTAATCTGAGCTTTTCATGAACAGTTAAAAAAAAATCACATTTAAAAATGTAGGAAACATATTTACAAATTGTTCGGTATAAGTTTTGTGTTTGAGATTATGTTGTGGGTGGAAGTAAGTCCATTTATCACATAGTCCTATATAAATATATTCTTTATTTCACAATTGGTACTTTACAGACCGGAAGTTTTGTATTTTTTCAGACTTGTTAACTTGATCGATCAATTACAAGTATGATATAATACTTTTGTGAATTTAACCCTGCAGTAGCGTTGAATTGTTGAAACTTTGCATTCGGGTGAATTTATGCGAACTATCTTTATTTCACTCAGATCACTGTGCGCCGAATCAAGGATTTATATTGGAAAATAAAGCAAAACCCAGTGTATGATTTCTTCTCTTTTACAAGAAAATGTATATGGAAATTGTCCAATCAACAATTTCTGTCCATTCCATCTAAATAAATTGCACGTATGAACATATTTGTGCACTTTTTGTCAATCACTGCAACTGGGATTTTTACATTCTATATGCCACAACACTGTTATTCTTGTTAATTTCTGTACCGTTGGCCACAGGTCAGCGTCTCTAATCCAGATTAGAAATGTACATTCCTTGGGGGAGAAATGCGTTTCATGGTTAAAGCAGCTGGAAGTATACTTGATTCAACTAGAAATTTTTTAAAAAGTTGAGTATCACTGTAAAGCGTATTTAAAGTTCGACCACCAGATGTCACTATTCACTATTCACACTGCTATTAATTTCTATGAGGAAATTAGTTGAACACATCGGTCTCCTTATGTACTTGTTAATATTTGAAAAGTACTGCGAAGTTTTGTATTATTACTGCTGCCACGGGTACTACTACTACTACAACTACAACTAACAGTGATTTAAAAAATGAAGACAGCATGACGATGATGATTTTGTGTGTTATTTTAGTTCTTGATTTTTTTTTTTTTTTTTTTTTATTTTTTTTTTTGCAAGAGCATACCATTAACAAGATGTGGAGTGTTTACATTGGCACTCATAAAATAATAGGACCTGCATGGATTGCATAATAAAATACAGATACAGGCGAACAGCCAACGAATTGAAGCTACTGCAGATAAACAACGCAGACTTTGTTATGGATACACAGAGACATGAAGGGAAAAATGGAAGCCACTGTCTTATTTTTACAGCCCATGGTCTGGGCTGTTTGTTTCTGACTCCCGCCACATGTATTTTGTGTTGCAGTTCCCTTGTGAAACCGACGGGGGCGCTCTGCAACCAGCCTTCACAGACAGCACTGACTGAGGGGAGAGAGCTTTGTGCCGAAAACTAGAAACCCAACCTGTGTCAGACTAATGAATTAAAACGGCCCACTTGAGAGGTAAATACTGAGGAGGGAATATTGGGCAAATGTCCGCATGTTTTAGTCGTAGTTCTACATGTGGAAATTGCTTCATTTTGTTTATTTAAGGTGTTCAAAATCATCCGTGGGGGCAAGTTGGTGGTGAGAGAGAGGAGGGCTCAGGGCGACGGTAGCAGCCCTTTGCCTGTGCTGTGAACTAGCGGCAGTAGGAAGCGATGCATTGAAGTTGACAAAAAGATAGAAACAAGTAAATTAGCTTCATTTTTCAACTTCATAAAGTTGTTGCATTTGTTAGAAACAACAAGAATTAACCACGAAAATAGGTGTTTTAGACAAAGATTATGGGATACTTCACTTCCTCTCTGATTGTTTCTAGCTGGAGATGTGATGGGTATCTGAATAGTTTGCGGCCTAGGCCAGCAAAGTAGGCTAACCAGTTAGCCAGGACGGCTAGTGTGAGTAGCCGCTAGCTAGCTAGCTAGCAGTATCCGCTAACATTACTCCTCTCCCGCAAAATGCTAACCGCTAGCCAATGATGTGTGCACAGCAGCTAGCTAGCCAGCTAATTTTATACCTCTGTGATAGTAGGCATACACTGGATGCACCAGTATTTTGTAAAGTGTTTTTACAATAATCTCATAGTTCAAGTTGCTGTACCGATAATCGTAGTCGAGCTTGTTTCTACACCTAAACGATGTTTCATGTGATATTTACGTAAATATGGAGCTGATATTTAGCTGGCTATTTTAGCATGCAAGCTAATAAGCACAATGCTGGTTTAATTTTTGGCTTGCATCTAAAAACTTTGTTTCGTTAAGAGTATCTCAGAACCTACCGGTATTGTTTTGCCAATTTGGTGGGCAAAAGTAATATTTGCAGGATGAGAATTATGCTTAAAATCAGGTTTTTAATAAGTGCGGTAGAATGGTCGTGTTGAACTTTTGTTTTCTGACCTATAGAGGCCAGTAGAAGACCGTGTGGATTATACATCAACAAGCATGGAGTTCCCGCAACAGCAGAAACCGGCGGGGGACGGAAAGATCGTCTATCCGCCGGGAGTGAAAGAGATTACGGACAAGATCAGTAACGATGAGGTGGTCAAGCGGTTGAAGGTAGGGTAATGGGATTTCTAGCTGTCAAGCTGCATTTGGTACAGGCTGTAACCTCATGCTCTAGTTACTTAAAACTACCTCTTGAACCTGCACAGTTCAATGTCCAAACCTTGGCACAATGCCCAAACCCTCATAACTTTGTAAACATTGCTGTAAACTCATAAGAAGCCTTTCTGCTATTTACAAAGACTGTTTCCCACTCATCTCCCGTTCAGTGAGCAAAATGCCAGACATTTTCTGAAATGCCATCACCGTACTTACCATTGCCAATGTGACAATGCAGATGTTAAGAGGAAAGCCTCATTCTCCAGTGCTGAGGATCTGTTGTGGTCTCGAACTTTGTCTGGCTTTAATCCTGCTCCGCATTAACGTTTGGAAATTACCCAACAGTGTCCACACACGAAAACTGAATCTTTCACATCAAAGCAGTCTTTACTGTACAAGCAGAAAAACATCAGTTTATTTCCAGGAGAGACTGAAATGATATCTTGCTGTAATGGGCTTTTAAATAGATAGGTTTCAGTTGACTTATTTGACCAGTGTTTGTCAACATTTCAGAAAGACAACATGCATAATTTTTTGTATGACTCCCAGGTGTGTTTTCATTGACGAGCCACCGGTCAGTTTTAAAGGGCTGCATATAAAGGTCACACCTAAAACACCTTTGTACTAAAGCTGAGACTGTCAACTGTTGTTCTGGCTTTCTAACTAACTCTCTCTAACTATTTCTGTTATCAGATAATCGATATGGTAATGAGATAAAACTGTAATGATCTTGTGAAGAAATAGGGTCACTGCATAGCAACAGAATGCAACTATATCTATCTATCTATCTATCTGTGGCAAAGAGGGCTGCATTTGCAAGCAACAATTTCAATATTGGGATATATAAATAAAAATGAACAGTGAGGTCCAAAAGTCTGAGTCTATTCTGAGTCTGAGTTTTCATTATATTTCAAAACTCAATGTACTTGTAAATGCTTGTTTGAAACTGATAATAGTATCTTGTTAGCACACCATTGGGTAAGCCAATATCAAAAGAGCTTAGAGAGGCAGTTTTGGGTCAAAAAGTATCCCAGCACCAAATTGCAGCGAAATTAAAAGTTTCTATGGGGACAGTACAACACATGCTGGTGAGATTTTCACAAACCAAGTCATTTTCATCCAAAACAAGACCAGGCAGGCCTAAATTGACCTCATCATCAGAAGACTGGTACATCAATCAAGCATCTTTATAAGAAAGAGCAGAATCAGCATCCAATATACAGGGATAGCAGAATAAAGAACATCCTACTCCAGTTAATTAAAGGTACAGTGAAAAGACAATTGGCAATCTGCAGCTTGACTGGGAGAGTAGCGGGATTGAAATCACTTCTTCGATGATAAACCAAATCTAAATGCTTAACATGGACCAAACAGTGCCATAATTTCACTGCTGAAGACTGTAATAAAGTCTTGTTCAAAGTTTGAATTTTATGGCGGCACTGGAAGAGCTTATGTGAGGAGATGACTGCATGAGAGGTTAATGCAGCGGTCCATAATCCCTAAAACAAACTTGGTGGTAGAAATTTTATGGTGTGGGGATGTTTTGCTTGTTCAGGAGTTGGTGACTTGCACAACTACACACAGACCAAAGCGAAGTACCACTGCGTTCTGCATGCTTTTGTCCACAAAAATCTAGTGCAAGGAATCTATCCTGTTATCGAAAACTATAAACATCTTTAAAACTGAGCTGTACAGAGATCCTGTGACTTTGTATAATCACCTCAGGACATATATAACAACATTCACTCTTTTCCCTGGCATCATAGGATTGTGTTTGGGTCTAATTTTGGTATTTTAAAGAACATTAACACGTGGGCTTGACAAGCTGGCCACACGTATTGGACAGCAGGTTGTTGGCGAATTATTTAGAGTGCGTAACACAAATGTTTACAGAAGCATTTAGAGCTGTGCTGTCAGTTGGAGAGTTGGAGAGCCACACATTTATCGCAGTAACATAGCTCATGGTTTATCTAAAGTCTTTAGTTTGGAGGAGACTTGCCTATTGAATCTCCAGCAGAGCAGTCAGCAAATAGTCTCTGTATTTCATTAAGTTTAATTATGTTCATGTTTTTTTGTGCGTGGCCATCCAGGCCTTGCCTACTGAATGTATGAGCAAAGATCTGTTGATTGATGATTTTACGCTAAGGTCCATTTTTCCTCTTAAAAATCTTTCTATGTTCTTTTGATACTGCAAAATTTGACCCATCCTGACCTTTTTTTGTTTCACTTGACTCAGTGTCCATGCAGGAAATGTTTGAGCCAATTTTGTTCAACTTCGTTTCAGGTTTCCACATCCAAATGTTGCAAATGAGGATGTAGCAATAGTGGAATGATTTGCCAACAACGTGTCATTTTCCCCAAACAAAGATTTCAGATTGCTTGGACATCACCGACTGCAGAGCTATAGTTAAAACTGATTTAAAACAGACAAACAAAAAGTGGTATTAAAAGGTTTTAGTCTTCTCGGAAAGTAGTGTGCTATGGGAGTTGGATTTGAACTCCTGAATCCTGAATGCTTCTTTGGTCTGTTCAGGTGATGTGCTTGAGCTTTACATCTGATTCCTTGGTGTTATAATTACAGCAGAGCCATATCTTCTGGTGTCTTTCAGAAAAGGATTGCCAAAAGCTGTAATGCTGCTAATAAATGTGCTCCGTCCAGCAGGGATTACTTGTAGTTTGCATTTTTAAATCAGATCTTCCAATTTGCTTACAATTTATTCATGCCTTGCAGTGGGATTTATGAAAAGAGGGAATCCTAGGTGGATTTGACTAAAAAGCATATTTGGAATCTTGATCTTGATTGTAATAAAACACTATTCAACATTCACAATTATTACCACATCTTCTTGTACTGAAAAGTAGTTTTAAAAATCCAGGTAATATAAAATGTTTCTCAGGCCATCACACAGATATGACCTTCTAACTTAATGCCTTTATCAAAGACCCAGTTGTTATCAAAACAGGCAAAATAAAGGTGTTGGCTGTTTATAAAGGATATTCTATTTTCCTGAATCTACCCGGTGGCAAATTGGACTCATGTTTATCAGCATGGCCGAGTCATGTACTTTCTCTTTCATGTATCAAAGGACAGCACAGTTCACCAGTGAACAGGGACAGAAGGAAGGATGAGAAATCAGGACAGAGCATCTGTTTGATCTGGTCATGTATTGTAGAAGTTTGTGCTTTAAACTGTCATATATTTCTCAGAGGGTAAAGCTGTCTCTTGGCCTTCTCTTAGAGTTCATTATTAGAGTCATATTATTATCATTACATTTACATTATTCTGCAGTACTGAGGCTTGTCAGAAAAGAAGCTTTGTTTTCAACAGTGAGCATCTAATCTATTTCAGTTTGAGGTCTGTTATTCCTTCTTAGGCTTATAGTATTCTGATTTAACACTGTACATTGTATTCTGACAACATGTTGCTCTGAGGGCTTCAAAACTTGTTGTATTGCGTAATGACATGAAATGAAAAGGAGGAAAGTTTCAGACAAAGGAAGTGGTAGTCTTTGCAGTTTATCAGATGCTCTCAGAGCTGGTTGCATGAACTACAGGGTTTAAAGTGTTGCTTAGATTAAGTTAAATGTTTTACAGAAAAAGCTGATCTGGCATAGAGTCTCCCAGTTTGCATCACGAGCCAAAATAAATAAATGGCTGAAAGCATGTCATTTGAATTTTCCAGGTGAGCTGGAACACTGTCCAAATAAACGACAATGAAATAATGGTACAGAGAGACATGAATGTACCCTGTAACACCAGGCCCACATACATGCCTCTGTGTAGGGAGCGTTCAACGGCTGGATTGTGACTGTTTCAGTGAAGAATGGCTGAACGTATGTGTGTAAGACTGTAAGACTGTGTGTGTGTGTGTGTGTGTGTGTGTGTGTGTGTGTGTGTGTGTGTTTTGGGGGTATTCCCCACACATT
>OMKZ01002794.1:4713-15548 GCA_900302535.1 Neoniphon sammara | reverse complement strand
AAACCCAGGCAAAAAAAAAAAAAAAAAACATTCACAAGCCTGATAACCCTAAGGCCAAGGAGGGAAGTCCACAGACAGAGAAAAACATGACAAACACAAGGCTATTCACTTTGAAATGAATAAATAAGAAAGAATAAGAATAAAATAAAATAAGCACTATCCTAAGAAGAACTGTCCTAACAGTGTTTTGTGTTGCTGTCGTTACAGAAGCTGTATATCGTGTGTGATGTTGCTCTCTTTGTCATTGCCAACAAGAGCACTGCGTGCCACCTGGACTCTCCAAAAGACCCCGTCCTACCTACCAAGTTCTTCCTCATGCAGGACAAGGCAGGATACAAACGCACATACACACATACACACACACACAAGCATGCATCTGAAAGACTTCTCAGATAAGACCAGCCTCTACTACAAACACAGTCTTTTCCTCATGGAGGACAGAGAAATGTCATCACAAGGCAGGAATATGAAATGTTGAACATTTCATATTCCTCTCTTCCCGAGGACGATTTATTTCCACTCATGGATAAACACATTAATTTAAAGACTAAATCCAACTGTTATTGTGCACCATGTGAATGGGAACAGACTGCCTTTGTGTAGCATTTAAATATTTTGGCAGTCTCATGCTAATCAAAGCTCCCTCCTTGTTATTTTTCTTTACAGGACTTTAAAAATGATAAAGACTATCTGTCTGCAGAGATGAGACAAGTGCTGCTCACTGGAAAGGTAAACGCAGAACACTTCGGTTTTTATTAGTCTTGTTGAGTCAGAAGCCTTAGACATTTTATAGAAATGGTTTAATTAAATTTTCTATAAAATAACGAGAAATATGAAAGGATTCTCTTAAAAGCATCCATATGAAAGTATTGGCGTTAATTCCTTGATACTCAGTGTCATCAGCCCAAGTGGACTGAGGTGTTGTAAGGCAGGTAGACCAACTTGTCAAAGCAGTGACATAAAGAGAGCTGTTAGTGATGCAGTGAATCCTGAACCACTTCATTTTATCCCCACATCATTTGGATATATAGCTGTGGATGTTTGAGCACAAATTCTCTATACATATCCTCCCCCTTACCCTCCCCTGCGCAGCCTAAGCCTCCTCCAGTGCTGGCAGCTGTGAACAAGCCTCTGACAGTACCAGGGAGGAGGATCTTCACTAAAACCACCACAAGCTCAGACACAGCCAGCAATGCCAGCTCCAACTCCAACTCCCAGCTCAGCTCCACAACCAACATTAAGAACAGGTAGACACACACACACACACACACACACACAGGGATTCTCCCACTATATCACACACTTGTAGAGAATACTGATTGTGGACTTTGTGGAATTTGTGTCTTATAATTCAGATTTTTGTTTTCTTAGGGTTTGGTGCAAGATAATTACATATACAATATCAAATCAATATTTAGTCAATATTGTGGAATTGCATTACAACACACAGGATTTGACACTATACAGACAGAGGAAGAAATAATAGTAGTGGTAGTATCTAATAGTAATAACTAGAGGGCAACACCTGCACACTACATGTTTGACAGTGAAATACTATAGGACCAATAATGCAAACAGTAATAACCCTTTCCACCAGTTCAGCCTTTCAGAGTCACTGAAAGTCAGAAGTCATATTCCCTATGTACCAGCACTGGGCCGAAACCGAATCAGTTCTTCCTTTCCTGACCCTTAACACTTCCACCAAGTTTGCTACAAATCGGATCAAAACTGCTGACTTATGCTGTACACACACACGCACACAGACGGTCAGGACCAAAAAAGGACTCCCACATGCGCAGTAGAAAAATGTAGAAAAATGATAGAAAGCTGTATTCACCAGTCTGATTGGCAACTCTGATACATTTGTGTGATCTTGAACTTTCTCCTGTAGTAACAGTAATGCTGCAACAGAGTCATCAGAGAGCAGAGCACAGGAAAACAACGAGAACCCCATCATCAAGAATGAAGATGGGAAGAAGGTAAGTTCAAACAGGATCACCAGATGTTGACAATGAATGCTTACGTTTACTGAAGTACATTCACAGTAAGACCACATGTACTGTTTTGTATCTTAACAGATTTTCTCTCTGTCTCTCTCTCATCTCTCTCAGGAGGAGGCAGGTCAGAATGCGGCCCCTGATGCCACAACAGAAGCATCTCCCATAAAGCGGCGCGGCCGCCCACCAAAGTCAGCGGCCACCGCCTCTCCTGTAGCAGGTGAAAAGGAGGGAGGGGCAGCAGCAGGCGGTGGAGCCGGCAGAGGCAGGAAGAGGGCGGCTGACACCACCTCCGACCCGTCAGCAGAGTCAATCAACATCAAGATGTCAAAACAGCAGCAGCAGAAGGATGAAGGGACGAAGAGACAGATTGACTTGCAGAGGTATGTGTGGAGAGAAAAACAAGCAGGTGAAGAAAGGGGCCAGAATGTAGTTGTTGGATATTGAGAGAGAGAGAGGAAGATGACAGTAAGGTGAGAGAAAAGATGTGGAATAAGAGGAACTAAAGACAGAATACACCCACTTGCTTGAATGAATGAATTTGACATTTAAAAAAAATAGATTAAGCGGCATTTAGTAGCAGAGAGTAATCATTTAAAATTTGTCATGGATAAAAATACACAAAAAAGCTAACAGTTGTTTACAAGTTGTCAGCGACAACTTTGTGTGTAAGTTTCATAGTTATCGGTGTTACCCATTCCTCTACTGCAAGTCAGTTCAGTTCCTTAAAGTCAGAATCAAGTTCCTCAAAGTGATAATCACTAACAAATGTACACTGCACAAAGTTTGAACAGAAAATCTCTGCTGTGGGCAAAGATAAATGAGGAGCTCAGTTTTATTAGGTGTGTAGGAGAATTAACGAACAAGTGGAAGTCAGAAAAGGTCAGAGGATCCAATGGTGCTTTGTACTATGTAGCCCACAGTTTATGCCTGTCCGCCAAGTACTGAATGACCTAATGCTGAGATTCCACAGAAAACCCATCTTTGTTCAGAAGTCAGCTCTTCTCTCTTAGCAGGAGGCCGTGCCTGAGCAGAGAGAAGGGTAAAGTGAGAAAGGAGGAGTCAGGGAGAGCGTTAGGGAGAGTCGCCCCCCTCTTGGGCAGCGAGGGTGACACTGAGAGAGAGCTGGAGTCCAGCCCGGAGTGTGTTATTTCTGGCAGAAGGGACAGAGAGAGAGACGCGATCTTGCGGGGACAGACCAGCTGTGCAACCTGGTCAGCCACATACAGTGAGGGAGAGCCCAAGTCTGCGGGCAGGGGAGCGCCCTCTGGCAGGCAGGGAGAGCTCATCGGCGGAGACAAGACAGGCACTGTGGCAGTGAGTTGGTTTAGTCCAGGATATCTGTTTCCCACTGTAGGGCCAAATTGGGTCTTATCTGTGTCAGTCAGTTACCCCACTCCAAAATTCACCTGACTAATTTTACATACCCTGACAAAAAGGGATGACTTGTCAGGCTGGTAAGAGGCTATACAGGGTTCCCACAGTCATGGAAAACCTGGCAAAGTCATGGAATTTTAAAATCTAATTTTTCAGGCCTGGAAAAGTCATGAAATTAAGTAAAATCATCAAAAATTTTAGGAAAGTCATGGAATTTAATTTTGTTGTCTGTTAAGAAATTAATTACAATAATCTTCCACATAACGTTTTGGTGTGCAGGCCCAAATTTCTGTAGCTGTTGGCTTAACGTAACATGCGTCAATTTCAAATTATGCTCCCTCAATTTCATTTCTGTTCATGTATTTATAGGTTGTGAACTGTCATGGAAATTTTATTATGGGTTTTGAAATTTTGTCTGTGAACATGTGTGGGAACCCTGGTTACAATAAATTAATAATTCATTTGATCTCATTCCACAAATCTAACCATTTGCTTTGGCCCTGGCTTGCTTCACTTGGCAGTTTTTCCACAGTTTTCACAGTTTTTAGTTATTGGAAAGATAATGTGCTGACCTTTTCCTAGAACAAGACCAGGCACTCTCTTCTTGGCATTTGATTTATATTAATATACATTTAGTGACAGTCACGTTGACAGAAGTGTGCGCACAAAAGATGATTTCCCTGACGCTGTTTGCAATCTTTTTCTCTTTCAGGTAAAGAGGAAATGGATGAAAGCGAGATCAAAACTGTAGAGAACGGGCCAGACTTTCCTGATACCCCTCCAACCCCACATACATGCTCCTCTGACTCTAAAAGTTCTTCTGGACACGATGGACCTTTCTTACACACGTTCATATACACATGCCCGCACACACACACGCACACACTCACACACCACTGACATCCTAGAAGGTTTTAAATACCTTGTAGTCATGATTTGAAGCTCAGTGTATGTAGATCTTACTCTCAAAAAACATGTTATTTTTTCCTTTGTGTTCGTTGCTCTTTGCTTCTTTTGTGGAGCCATTTTTAAAAAAAAGAAAACAGGATGGACATTTTACAAACGTTTTAATCTGGTTATGATTGTTGCTTATTAAATTCCCTGGGAAAATCCTACTGTATGTCTCCTGACCTCTTCCTCCTCGGTGGTTTCTATTGCACAATTTTTTTTTTCAGGCTTGCTTTCTGCTAACCTGTTTTACTTTTTAGTTTTTGTATATACCCACATGACTCCTCAACTGAACTTGGAATATCCTTGAGAATTTAAAATTGCAAGAGATAGGCAGGGTACGGGAACATCAAAGCAAGAATTGTGCATTTAACAGACAAACTTGCAAATTAAAACCCATTCCTTTGTTTCCCCCCTAGAGATTGTTGACATCAATTTTATAAACTTTGGGATGTTGAAGTTTCTAACTTTTGTGCTGTATTTTGGTTATAGTTCTGTCACAAGGCCAGGTAGACACTCCTGGTGGCATCTTTATTGCCTCCTGTAATGTTTTTGAAGGCCTTTGATTAATTTCCAGTTTGCTGATGGAAATATTGAAACTGTCAATGAACTCTGGAAACTATAACCCAAGCTCTTTTCTTCTCACTTTATCATTCCCCCGGACTGGTCAGGGGGTCTGAATCGAGCAGGATATGAATTACATAATTTTGCTTTTTTCTTTTTTTTATTGCTGAAGTATTAAACAGTACTTCACTTTGGAATGCATACAGATCATACATTACTATACAGGTATGTGTCCAAGCTTTTGTCATCTTTTACAATTGAATATTTTTTGTACTTTTCTTTTTCTGTCAGGTTTTTGTAGGGTAAAGCCTGCTGTTACGCATTGAATGAGTGGAAACCTTAAGGGTTGTGTTGATAATGACTTATTTTTGATGTAGTTAAAGTATGTTTATTCTCATGATCATATTTAATTTTCTTTTTCCAGAAAATAAATGCTTTTAGATGTTCTTGTGTAGAGCATTTGTCTTGATCCCTGTGCCTTGAAAGGACAGAGCTTTCACAACAAACAGACGCACGACAAAAGCTCAGATTTTGCAGGTTTTTTTCTTTTTTAATCAAAGAAACATGACACTGTCACAATAAATAACCATGCTTTGAACTGCTGATGCTTGCTTCCAGAGAAGAAACAAAAGAGAAGAAAATAAGTCTCAATCCAAACAGAAACCGAGATGCAACAACCCCTTTTTCTATGCTTTGTCATCGTGCAATATTGTACATGGTGAGAACATCAGGGAGAAGGGAGCCTCTTTCCTTTTTTTTTGTCCTTTCTTTTTCTTACAAAATATAGATCCAGCCATCAATGGTGCACTCTAGTGATAATGATTAAGGCTCTTCATCAAGAACCTGACTATTTACAAGTGAAGGAAATGGTGTCTGCATTCCACCCCCTGACTACGCGAACATTTAATTTGGCTCTGGTTGGAAACGGTTCACTGTCTGGGGGAAAAGATGGCCAGCTTCCAGCCCCTGCACCACTGAACTGTATGTCACTGGGTTGGTAGGGAGAGGGCTGAAGGGCAAGCTGAGGGAGGAGATAGTCTAAAAAAGGCAATGTGTGTGAGGATGCATGGATACCCCACCTCGCTATATGCTAAGCAGTTCTTTACAGTCTATGTTCCTAAAATTAAAAATGTCTAAGAAACACTGTGCAGGCCTGCTATCTGGTTGCTAATAAAGAACAGAGGAATTCCAGCCTCTGTAACTCTTCATAAGATATGATACAATGACAACCATCACAACTATTTGTCTTCTTATAGTACTGTGTACGAAAAGTTGTTTGGGATGTACAGGGCATCACCTATACACCTGTATACGGTCAAGGTTTTGATTGCCTACTGCTGGATTGTGTGGAAGAATCAAGGCAGAAAAAAAGAGAAGTTCCCCAGACACTGATCAGTAATTACTTGCCCTCCTAACAATTTACTTCAGGCTCAATGGAGGGAGATCTGAACCTTAATCTGTGGCTGAGAATAACGTGCCTATGGTCAAAACCGAGTGCTCTAAGGTGAGGGGAAAAAAATCACAGCATTTGCTAGTTCAGAACTTCAACAACATTCAGAATCAGTCATTTCTTGTCCAGCTTTATTCTTGGTGCCAGGTGAATCTATTCAGAGCAGAATGAGATTTCCCAGCAACATACTTGGGTAAAATAAACAGCAATGCCTTTGGTTCTCTAAAGATATGACAAACTGGACAAGCTTAGTGGCTTGCTGGGTAGCGGCTCAGGGTGGCTCTTTCTGCAGAAATAGAAATCTTTCTAGTTCTGCATATCATCACCAGACTAAAGGGATGCTAAATTGAACATACACCCCATCACCACATCATTTGGCCAAACTAAATTAAAGGCAGCATAAAACGTGCAAGAAGAAATCAAAGTCACAAGAAAAGGTTAGGGGGTTAGGTGGGGGTTGCAGCAGAGAAGGTGGTATGTAGTAACCTAAGGTCTGAGATATTTCAGGGGCCTGAGCTGGTTGTCCCCTGCTGTGCCATTTAGGGCCAGGATATTCACTACACCACCCCTGAATCACAATCCTGGGGGGAGAAAATCATAAAAGGACATTCAGGGGAAACTCTCATGGATCACAAAATGATAAAAAGATATCTCTCCATGTAATTGTAAACTAGGCATAGTTTATATTTAAAATAATTTGTTTTACAATGCCATGTAAGAAAAAAAGTATATCCCCATTTATTTTCAAATTTACACATCTATTTACAGATAACTTTCTCCTTGTGTACATGTGTTGAGTGCCGGTGTACGAGAATGTTTGTATGCTCTTGTCTAATTCTACAGGAAAAACAACCTAGCACATCCAAACCTTTGCAGGTGTGTTTGAGTGATGCATCCCTAATAAAATGTTTAGGAAAAATCCACTACTGCTCATGCAGTACACCATTCATTCAACTAATTTTGATCCAGCTAGACCTTAGAATATTTAAAAGTCCATATAAAGAACAATCGGACACAAAGTCCGGCTGAATAGACACATTAGTTGAAAGAATAAAAGGTGATATTTTGCAAGAGCAGTATGCGCGACTTCCTTTACATTTCACCCTGATTTTCCAAATAGAAATTCCACCAAATTAATGGCAGCTGTTCGACTCCTTGCAATATCAGGGAACGAAATTTGTTTAAAAGAAAAAAAAAAGTGTTACAGCCAAGATGATGGAGGGGATGGGCCACAAAAGGCATGATGGAAGGAGTTTGTTTTTGGGGCATAGTATAAGGACACATTTTAAGTTAGTGGCAGCTAAAAGTATGAGGGAAAGACAAGTCAAAAAAAAGGTAAGCATGATTGATAGAGGGGCAGATGGGGAGAGACGGTAGGCAGCAAGGTGGTGTGCATATTGGCGATGGTGGTGCTATTGGTATCAGATTTGTAGCATACAAACTTGAGATAACCCTCCCAAGAGAAGGCTCAGTTAGACTGCTGTAAGTGGGGGTTCAGTGTAACTGAAGGCAGTGGTGGAATGGTACTGGGGAAGGGCTGATGCTTTGATGACGGGAGTTCTGGGATCCTCAAGCCTGGCTGGATCTCAGTTGCTAAGGAGCAGTTCTGTCGCCGTTTCCACATCCCAGGATTTTGAAGACAAGGCCGCTATTACTGCATTCTAAATGAGACAGGGAAAATTGAAGAATTAGATGTCATCTAGCAAGTGGAATCCATACGATTCATTTGCATACAAAGCTTATTGAAATTAGGGGAATGATTTGACAGGAGATAAGAAGGGGCTGCCATTTATCTTAACACAATATGTGATCCATGCAGATTTTGTGTGAAACATGAAACAAAAGGTTTTACATAGCAGTTAATAAATTGTGCACTGTTAAGACTAAACCTTTTGGCACTGACTAGTTTACAGTGACACTTACAAACCCTGCTCAGTCTAACGAGCACATTGTCAATCCAAACCCCCAAAGCCATTCTGTCCCATATCATGCCATTTCATATTCAAAACAAAGTCTGTCTTACAACAAAAACGGAAAGTACTTCTGACCTTATCGAAGCCCATGGCACAGAGTTTGTCTATTTTGCGTGTGTAGTCGGGACTGGAGACAGGAGCGCCTGCGTAGACGTGAGACCACAGCTTTGCCGTCTGTTTGAACATTTCTGGGTTCTGCTTATACTGTGGGTACAGAGAACAAGCTCAATCAGCACAAATACAATACTAAACTTACAGTTAAAGTAGAGAAAGAGAGATTTTGCATTTAGATGGTTGCAGTGAGCAAAGATTAGCTAATTATTTGCTTATTGCACTTCCATCTGGATCACTTGTGTTAGGAAGAGAGAGCACAATAGCAGCATTAGCACAACTGTTTACTGACCACCATTAGACAAAAACTTAAAACCACAGACAACACTCCCAAATTTTTATTCTACTAGAAGCGCTTCACTTGTCACACTCTTATTAAAGATAAATACAGTTTAGCCCCTTTTTCTTAAGTGTTGTTTTTGTCTTAACTCAAAATACAAAAGAGCTTGGCAATATTACCATCCCCCAGAAACACACTCACCTGGTTGGCTACTACTGCATCCTGTGGGTCGTCTGGTTCTGCTGCAGCAAGGAGAGCCTGTAGAGACAACAGCACCGTTCGCAGGGTCATAGCAGCTGCCCTGAAGGAGATGGGGGAAGGTCGGAGCAAAGTGAAGGGTATGAGGGCGCCGGAAAATTTTCCAATCAATAATTTCATCTTATCGTTAAAAGTGCTGATGATGAAAAGATGTACAGAATGGATGGAGTGAGAGCAAGACCATAACACACTAGAACACTGTGTGATGTAGGGCTCAAGGTTAAGCTGTTACTCACTCACCACTGGTCTTTTAAAATGTCCAGACATATCGCTCCTGTCACAGAACTGATGTTAGGATGCCAGATCTTAGTGATGAATCGCACCTAAGAGAGAGAAAGATGCAACACTAAAAGTTACTGGATGAGAATGTTATGATGAGGAGGGGAAAGGGAGAGGAATGTGTGCATGTGTATGTGTTTGTGAGAATGTTAGAATGAGTGACTGAATGTGTGTGTGGGACAGAGAAAAAGAAGGAAATGAGTATAAGGACAGCAGTTTTGTAGAGCGGGACACTGAAGCACATACCTTTGGTGGGTTAAAAGGGTAGGTTTCTGGGATTTTTATTTCAAGTTGATACCTGCCACCTGGAGAACCAGCAAAATATATTATGATAAAACAGTCAAACTAAGCACAATGTAAGGTTATTAACCAAAGGCATGTACTGCAAACTACCTTCATAGGGTGTATCAGGTGGACCTGCTATCTCTCCCCTCAGTTCTGTGAAGTTCTCATCCACCAATTCTACTTTTATTTGGTTTTTACTCGTCTGAAAAGTAATGAGAAAAAGTGAGTGACAATGAATAAAGGTTGAGGTTTTTAGGATTTCAAGGATCTCAGTGATCAGTGACAGTGTATTCTAACCAATGACTATGTGAAACAAAAGCTCGAAGCTACTGGAGGCATAAGTACTCGGTACTACGTACTAAATACTACTAGTAAAAACTAGAAAACTCAAATCGTAGTGATATGATACTCGGAACTCTCTAGTTTTTGGGAAACGTTAGGGCAGTTAGCCAGTCTGCTTGCTAATAATGTTAGGCTAGCAAAATTTGCTATCCCACAACAAGGAGCTGGTGTGCCTTGAGGGACACTACCATAACAAAATAACTGTTTTTAACGGCCGCGTCCTTTCTATCGTAACACTACTTGACCACTGATAAAAACTGATATAAGCAAGTTTATAAATAGCCTGGTTAAGCGATCAGCTAACGTCATAGGCTAACATAGCTGGGAAGGAGCTGTCAAGCTAACGTTAGCTAAACATTGCCAAACCAAGCTGACGCAAACTGACGTAGAAAGCGTTAGCAAAATCCACAGTATGTGTGTCAGGGTACATACAAGGTACTTTCCTTTAGATAATTACTGGTATGTATGTGGCGTGGGTTTTATAGTTGTTAAAAGCAACAGAGGCCCTGGCGGTTCACAAAGCTCAGTCCCCGGCGTTTCCTGAACACACCCACCTGACACAGGAACGCCTAGACCAATACCACCCAGACACCAAGCTAAAGCTAGCTAAAGTTCTCCTATTTGGGCCTGACCTACTGCAGTAACGGTACAGGGCTGGAGCTAGCTACGGTAGCAAAGGTAACATTAGTTTCTATCTTAACGACAGCAAATAATTTTAATTTTGTCCCACTTCAACTGTTTCAAAAAGGACACAACACTGAAATAAAATAACCAGCATCACACCTCTTCGCTTTTGAGAACTTCTTTGAACTCCCGCTTGATCCTTTGGACCGCAATGTTAGCCATGGCTGTGTCTTTGCTGCTTGAAGCTGTACCTAGCTGGACCAGGCCTCCGTCTGTTGACTGTGGTGGCTGATTGATGTTTTTCACAGGGATCCCCTTTTCACTTTCACTGCCTCTCGCTTTTCCAC
>OMKZ01002791.1:0-29826 GCA_900302535.1 Neoniphon sammara | reverse complement strand
TTTTCCGCACTATAGGGCGCACTGGATTATAAGGCGCACTGTCAATGAATGGTCTATTTTCGGACTTTTTTCATATATAAAGCGCACCGGACTATAAGGCGCATTAAGCGAAACAAAACAGATCAGTCAGTCAGTCAAACTTTATTAAACGCGTTCTCATTAACTCTCAACATTGTTCAAACGTTAATTAGCGTATTCACAATAGCTCCCAACCTTGTTCAGTTGTAACACGTAAAATAAACACAGTCTGTTACCGCTAAATCAAACGTTAGCGTATTCACAATAACTCTCAAAATTGTTCAGTTATAACACGTACAATACAACACAGTCTGATACCGCTATATAATGATACCTTATCTGATACCGATATATAATCCATATATAAGGCGCTCCGGATTATAAGGCGCACTGTCGTTTTTTGAGAAAATTAAAGGCTTTTAAGTGCGCCTTATAGTGCGGAAAATACGGTAAGTATTTTACAGGCCAATCTGAACCAGGCCTTGCTATACTCCACTGAGAGACACAAACCCTGAATGTATAGCAGATTGACCAAATCATCAAAACACCTCTGTGTCTGGTAGATGCTGCAGGAAGACCATGTTGATGGCAAACAGTGAAGCCTTGTTTACCAAAACCCCTCAGGAGTGGAGATGAATTATAGGAGAGTGATGTTTGACATGGCAGCATGGTTTCTGCATCTTTACTGATGTAGTAAATATAGCTTTAATTCTAGAGATGCAACACATGCTGCTGCTTCAAACTATTTATTCTCTAAATCCACCGCCACTCCTGTGGGGCTTCAAAATGGATATATAGCATCTTGGAATTAAAAAGCGTTCATTTAGAAAAGATTTGCACCATCTAATATGCAGTTTAATTTGTTTTAGCCACGTGCATCTAGATGGTAATTTAATGATAATTAAAGACAGCTGATATATATAATTTTGAGTGTGCTGTTCAAAATATATTGTTTTTGCTCCCCGTTCAGTAGACAGAACAGTTTGGAAGTCTGGGCTTTCAGACAAACATGATTGTACGATTTGTGACAGATGTGATGTCTCAAGCCCACGTGGTGACACAGATGTCACAGCAGACATGTTGGTGATGGAGCGGGATGGGATGCAGGAGAGATGGCACAGAAGAAGGGGGGAAGGGGGAGCTGGTTGGCGAAGGGAGGAGATGGAGGTGGAAGGGAGGAGGAGAGAGGAGAGGAGGTCACTGAAGAATAGACAAATCCCCCCACAGGGATGTTTCCCATGGGAACGCAGTTTCACATATTCCTGGGAATTCCATGAACCTCCGCAGCGCTCCGGGTGTATTTTTAGCATCAGCGTCTGTTAATCTACATGACGACTCGCTGTCTGACAACTGTAGCGGAGAAATTTAGTAACCGAGTGATTCCTATGCTTAAACGTCACCTTACATCTTATGGTGTAGCAGCTGACATGTAGTGACATGCAGTGTCTCCACCAGTTAGTATATGTACCTTGTCCAAATGACTGCTGAGATCCCAACTCCCAACATATCAGGCTCTTCCTTGTAAACTGTCTGCAAAAATACACATTTTGAACATTTACACCTGGGCTTGGAGCAGACTATATAACTGTAATGTACTTAGTATATAAGCCTGCACTGAATGCACAAAATATTTCGGGTATTTTCTTGATTTGCAGCCGCTTTCATGCAATCCCTGCGTAAGAGCTCAAAAATGCTTCTCTAACTCGTCTGATTCTCCTTACTTTCATCTCCTCCATTGTGATTCTTACAGATTTAATAAGGAATCAATCAATGAAGGATCATTAACTTGACATACTTTATATGCTGGGATATTTTAATCCAAACCACTTTATGTCCCCATGATTGCATACATTTCTCTACCCAGTATGAAAATAACAGGCAGTGTAAGTGCCATACTTCATTATGTGAGCTACACAGGACAAGATATCACATTATTACATGTTACATTACATTACATTTATACAGCTGTATTACAAACATACCAGGAGTGTAGAGAAGGATGCATGAGGACAAGACTGCATGACAGCTTAATGACAGCTTGAGTCAGTTGCAGTGGCAGAAAAGGCAAACATGATTGCATAACACCATCAGAACTGACGTAGCTGTATTCCAACTTCAGGTCATGGATCCGGAGGAACACCAGTTAATTTGCTCACTTTGGCAGAAAAAGCAGCAAAAAGTAGGATTTTTTTTTACACAAACTGACTATAATATACTTGTGAGCAGGCTGGTCTCACTCCTGGCTTGTCAAATATTCTCACCTATAGGAGCCCTACAGGCGTCAGAGGTCAGACATTGAAAGCAGCCTTGGTCGTCCGTGACTGGGTGTGTGCTCTATCTGGTGTAGTCAGAAGGGCATTTTTCAAATACATCGCTCACACAAATATTCTCAAAATCCTTATTCAACCGTAACTATGAACTTAATCATGAGGGCATATGCTTCCCAGAACTCTGGTGGGATTCATAACAGCACTTCCTGACCACACCTGACAGAATACACACGTTCTCCGTTCTTGAGAATCAAACTTGGATTTTGATGAGTCCACAGTGCTGTGAGGGTTTGATACCAGTGATTCAGTGGTTACTTGGCCAGGTGCTGATATTTCTCAATGTAAGATGGATAACAGGGAGGGCTTACACATGGAGGGAGAGCAGCACACATAGTAATGGTAGCTAATTGTTACCCAGCAACAGTGACAATTAGGATATGAGTGTTGCAGTGTAATGTTATGTTGACAATATTTTAGACCATTGTAGGCATTTGTTTACCCAGGTTAATGTTCTCTCAAAAATGCATTAAAATTATATATTTTGAAAAGAAAAGAAAAATTAAACCAGGGCAGCATGAAGCTCCCAGGCCTCCCTCAGTAAATTCTGGTCACTGTCACCGCTGATCTCGTCCTGCCACACCTCTGACTGCAAGCAACACAACATCTCTTTTTTTGCTTATTTTTGTATAAACTGGATGATGTGACATTGCCACAATTTAAGAGTTCCCCATGCTGGATTTTCCTTAAGAGGTCAACATGCCCAAAGCAGCGTCTCCACTGACTGGCCGTCAAATTTGCAGGTCAAATTCACAACACGTGAATGTCAAGGGCAGCTGGAGGAGGAAATGTGCTCTATCAGTATTGTTTCAGTAACTTCTGATCACAGAGAGCTTGAAAGAGGTCATAGATTACAAATTGCTCCCTCATGGACCATATACTAAACACTTTTTCTTATCATTATTATTATTGTTATAGACTGTAAATGATGTCTGACATCCCTAAGCATGGAAAATGAACAGGTTTGTTCCATAATGACATATGCACAAAAAAGTGACACCCACCCTTTATACAACAGTTGATGGAATCAACCATTCGATTTCTTGGTTGACAATATAACAACACTTTTATACACTGGATTTTAGAGATGTGCAATTAAGAAAAGTTCTTCAGTGGTACAGAATAGAAACTAAATATTGGCAAATATATACATCCATAACATCTATACATCCATCCATATTTAAATAACAACCATTAAATAAACTGGCAGAAACTGCTGGGCTGGTAAAGGGATTGTCAGTTGGTTCTTTTTTTCAGTGTCCAATCAAGTGGCTTTTTGGATACAAGGTTCTGGCAGGAACATTTAGTATTTGTACATTTTACGTGTTTGTGTGTGGGTGCAACACCCACAACTCATCGACCTCCTCCTCTATAAAGTCATGTTGACCTTTCTTTTATCTGCTGAAGGTCACACTTTGAAGTCAGTGCATAGGTTGTCTCTTGATCACACTGTCAAAACGGTGAGCTTACGTCAAGTCGAGTGTGCATTCTACCATTTTTTTTTAGAAGGATGAAAATATCTTTGAAGCAAGTGTCAAGATAATATGGTGTTTTTATGCATAAAACAGTTGAGGAAATTAACATTAAACATGAGAAAACCAGTGGATTTATTTGACTTAAAATAATTTTGAAATAAATTAGATAAGATTGAAGCTATGAAAACACCAGTTAAGGCTGTACTTTCTTGTTCAGTTTTATTGACATTTCTATTATTTTGAATCAAATCTTGAGATACAAGACTGTAAATTAAGAACTACACATTCAGAAACAAACCTCATTACACCATGAAAACTGTATCCAACATTGGTAAATACTGAGCAGAAGCATGCATTTACAGCTGATTTCTATAGCCAAACAGAGGCCAAAATGTAAATAAATAAATAATCTACAATAAAAACCTGACTTGACTTTGTCTTTCCTAACAAAATATTTTGTGTGGTTCTTAAATGAGAGACCATCACTGATTAAAACACCTAAGCAGGACACAGCCTCAATATGCTAACATAGACTGATAAAGTGCTTGGAAAATTTACTGAAATTTCCTCAGTGTGAGTAAAAAGCATTATTTTGTTTTTAATCGGCATTCAACCAACCAACTTAAGTTGAGATAGTTGTGCTTGTACAATGTTGAAAGCAGATTGCTAAGGACTGAAGAGCTGGAGTCTTTGCACAGCAACAGATGAGAGTATCATCAGCAAAGAATTGAAGCCAGACATTAGGAAAAGTTTGACCCAAAACTACTGATGTAGATGTGAGCAGAACTGGGTGTAGTTCCTGGTGCAAATTAGACCAGCGGTGGTAGTGTTAAATGACAGAGTGCATACAGTAAAGATTGAAAAAGGATGCTTCTTTCAGGGGCAGCCTGGCCCATTAACTTGACTGAGTCCTGAAGCAAAAAAGCATCATTAGATTTGTTCATTAGCCCCACACTGTGATCTTGTCACCAACAAATAATTAGAGCAAGGCTCAACTGCATCTGAAGTCATTTAAACATAGCTGGAATCAGTGTTTGTGTGTGTGCGCATCCATATGTGTATCCATTTTAGAGAAAAAAAAATCCAGCTTAAATTTGGTGGTCCAATTCCATTAAAAATTACAAAACAATTTAGTAAGCATCCCATTCAAGTAATAAATTATGTCCTTTACTTTTGCAACAGTACACTCAGTCATGATGTGCCCACACATTGCTGTGATATGGGCTGACTGTTGATAAATATGATTCCTGTGATGCTCAAGAGCTGATCAAAGACCACCATCTTGCTCCACATTATTTATGGCTTGGCTCTATCACTTTTAGTCACACTGATCCCTGGACACACGCTGTGTATTAGTCACTACTGGAAAACTGTCAAATTAAGAATGACAATGTCGACTTTCTAATAATACTATTAAGATATCTGTACTACTAATTTCAAGTGGCTATTCTGTGCTGAATTTCATGTTAACTTTTACAAATGTTCGATGTTTCCTTGTTTGATTGATTCATTCCTAAGAAATAAACATGTTAAATATTGTTAAATATGAATGAAAAAAACTCCAATCTATCCCTCAATGATATAAGTCTCAACTAATCTTTGGACGTTGACCTTTACAGTGGCATTTTAACTTTTAAAGGGTACCATAACTGTGCCATTGATGCTTCTTTGACCTTTGTTATTGACAGAAGCTTAACTTGTGCTTGTCTGATTTTCTTATATTAACCAAAGTAAACTCATTATGCATTCTTCATTCTGCTTTTCACACAGATAAACAAACTTAATTACACCTACGGATACAAAACACAACACCCAGTTATGCCCCGTGAGTACCATTGAACAAAACAAAACCAAAAAAAAAAATCACATGTATTCATCTTGTTACATTTAGACATCAGCTGGATGAGCGCTTAGACAGGATGTCCCATTACAGAGGTCACAGGTTTGATCCCAGCAAGACACTAAAGCCTTACCTACTCACTCATTTTAAGTTGATATGGAAAGTAACAGAATAACTGAAGCTAAATTTACCAGTTTGCTTTTGGTGATGAGAATCAAACACAATGCCATAAGTATACATAAGGTTGTGCATAAAGTGCACTGGTGACACCTGTGTCGAGACCCAGGACCACTTCAGGACCGTGGGCACTTTAATTACAGGGCTGGATGCTCCCTGATTTTAACATTTAAATTTGGTTTTATGGCTGCAGGGAAAACACTGCCTATGCACCAATTACTAATTAAATTAAAAGACGTGGAAATGTCATTCAAACTGTATGTCTTTAAACACTATTTGAGTTGAGCACCTGAAATACAAGCATTAAACAAATGGCAATGTGCTGTGGAAAAATAAACAAAATAGCTGCCTGTTGTTCTATAAATAAAAAAAAAAAAAAGTAAAACAGGAATAAAATGCTCATGCTGTTCCATGTCAACAGCTCTGTAATTCTAACTGAATTAGGCACACAGTTACAGCAAAAAGGTAATTAGGATTACACAGCGCATCCTGTCTTATCATATTTCTACAAATCTGAGTGATTCATGTCGTCGGGTTCAAGAATATAAGCCATTTATTTCTAAATCAATATTCCTGTACAAATGATGCATGTATGATACATCTGCACTTGTGTTGAACCCCAGCATAACAGCAGTGAATAACTGTATAGAACGAATTACTATGGCAACCAATTAACATGTCCTATTTTACCAATCTTTATTTGGTTAGGCATTTTATGGCACAGATATACAGTACATGAATGAATTATGCATTTAAAATCCACTAATATGACCTACAGAATTAGCCTGAGTTAAGTTACACTTTATTGATCCCCGCAGGGAAATTTGTCCTCTGCATTTGGCCCATCCATTAGGAGCAGCAGCCACAGTGCAGCGCCTGGAGACCAACTCCAGTTAAACAGCCAGTGCCTTGGTCAAGGGCACTGACAGGAGAGTTGAATCTGTCACTACAATCCAATGCCATTCAAAGAGGGAAAAAAAAATAAAGTAGGACTGCTATTATTTCTTTGTCCATCTCTATATGGTGCAGCTAAGAATCTAGAAAAATAGGGAAAAACAGCTTGATCCTATTGCCACCAAAGGTCTTTACACACTGGGAGCGTGACGAATAAACGACACAAAAGTGCAAAATATTTGCAGGCTAATATTTCGCAATTTTGTGTTATTTATTTTGTGTTGAATATTTCACTTCAAAACTATTCATACCAGCAGTGATGTGAATTTGTGACAATTTATAGAACTTGTTGAATAAAAGATTCAAATAAATTCGCACCAGCTCATTCAGAAAAAAAAGGATGGAGTCATCCAGTGATGCTGACCTCCTCCTCCTCTCTCACCAAGGCAAAGAAACAAACTGGGAAATCCACTGTATCATTCAAGAGCTGAAGCTCCATCACGGCTGGTTCCCAACATTTTCCCTGTCGTATTAAAATATTTCAACTGTATCATAAGCATAAAGTCTTTAACAACACCACGCTACAAAACAGCTGTATGAACTCCAGGTGGGCACAGCACGACTTCGGCTGATCACAAGTTTCAGTCGCCTGTCTGCCTCTGTGTGTGTCTCTGTGTGTGCGTGTCTCTCTCTCTCACTCTCTCTCTCTCCCAGCAATCTATATGCTCTCTCTATCGAGATTCATGGTGCAAAAGTTGAGAAAATCGACCTCATTCCGAAAAAACAGAAAAATTAGGTCGCTTTTGTCGCAGCTTCATATTTGTGTTCTGTGTGAAAGTACTAATAATAAAAACATAAGTTCGAAAAAACATCTTGAAATGCAAATTCATCGCACGAAAAACACATCTGGTGTATAAAGGCCTTTAAATGTCTGATTCTCAATAACATTCAATTTAAGAGAAGTTGAAAGGTAGAAGATAATTAGTGAGACCTATGAATTATAATGACCTTGAAAAGAATATGACAATAAAGCCAGTAGCTGATTTCCAGGTCGACATCACCACGCAGAATCACCTTTGTCACTTCAGTTTTCTCTGATCTACAAACAAAGCCTCTACTTTGAATGCTGCATTAATAGACATCTCACATCCAGATCCGCACCTCAAAAGCACATTTAATTTTCAACAAATGTATGTCTGCTTTGGGAAAGAACACATTTGTGCTGCCTTACAACACCTACTGACACAGCATTTGCTATTATTAAAATATGCTGTGTTGAAAAGTAACACAAATATGTCAGAATCTACAGCACTCAACTACAGGAAATATCATCTTAGTGGAAATCTCATGGGTTGTAATGTGACCCTTAGATGTGCCATGAGAATATATACAGCTAGGTTGAGCCCTGAGCTATATTACAGGCCTTTTAATCCCAGTTGATCCTCGGGCAGGGCCCCTCCAGCGGGTTGACAGACAAAACTCAAAGCTGAACACTGATGAGCTTTTGCCATCAGGGCCCCTGGACTCTGGATCTGCACAAGGAACACGAAGTAGCAAAGCCAGGGTCATATTTAAAATTAATATTACCTTAAGGAAAAAAAATGTTAACACTTCCAGTAGTTTCATAAAGTCTGTTTTTCCTCATTAATTTGCAAAAACAATGCAGCCGAACGCTACCAAATGTAATAATACCACCTCCCCTACATGGGATGCATGTCTGCTGGACAAGTTCAGCAGACAAACAGAATCACACACATCTCACCATCATGACATAACATCCTGAAAACTGGTTACTGGCAATGTACATTACCAATGTTTCCCATGCATTCATTTATTTGTGCCACATTGCCCGCCACAAATTGATTTTTCTTTTTTTTTTTTTTTTGAGTTGCGCGTATCATACCCTCAACTACAGGTTGAATTTACGACCGACGGTGGGAAGCGGGAAGAAGTCTGAGCTGACAAGGAGAACATGAATGCAGCAGCGGTAAGGAGGGAGGAAGAAGTTCGCATTAAACATTTAAAGTTTACTGCATCGGCATGGCCCGCATATAACCGACACCTGTGACACCGAAGCGCGTGCACGCACCCAAACACACTCCAACGTAAAACCGACACTTGGGTTTACTGACACACACACTCTCTTTCTGTGTGTGTGTGTCTCTCTCTCTCTCTCTCTCTCTCTCTCTCTCTCACACACACCATCCTAAATATCTTAACACATTTTCTTATGAATTTATGTACTCCCCCGGGCACAGTCTCACTGTCATACCATGGGAAACACTGTCTACCTTTTTGGTCCATTTTATTATGTGGTGTATTTTCCTTATTCCTCAATATTTACAATGCAGCTACAAGAGTTTGAAAAGAGAAAAAAAGTCAGCTATATAAATAATCAAGTCATGTCTTGGTGTCAGTTCCTCAGATTGAAAGAGCAAAGGTTTCTTTAAAGACTGACCATTTTGCATTGATATTCAAGAGTCACACAGGGAGAGATCCAACATAGAAGAGGTGGAGACACCAATTCCTCCACAAACAGTTACATCACTGGACCAGAATGGTCTGGATATGTGTTGTTGACTATGTATGAAGTCCTGTAACCCTGATGAAAGCTATCGCACTGGCACATGTTGGTTTGAAGCTTTGCCAAATTGGCAAAGTTGAATTCTTTTAATTCTTCTGCTGTTGTTTTTTGTTTCTGATTTATGGTGAACCTGCAAGATTACAATTTTTTTAAACCTGTTATTTTGTTTTAATCACACTTTGATTTTACTGCCTTTTTGTAATGTGCTATGCAAGCTATTTTATGGATAACTGAATCTTATTTCCTGCATCCTGAGAACGTGTAACAAGAGTGTTAGAGGGTTAAAAATAGATGCAGAACCCTATATCTCATGAAGAAAGGCAGCAACCTGATATCAGCGGACAGCATTAATAGATATTGATAGCAGACCGAGCCTCTTGGCTCTACAGGGGACATGTACCTTAAGGCCACATGGGGAGGGCTGATAGGGATGCAAATGTAGAAACATGACACTTACGTCGGACCACATCACCTTCAGCAAGGTCAGCTGGAGCAACACGATTAAATCAACAGCCAGGGGGAAAAGCTTTGTGGGACGGCCTGAAGGTTAGAGAAGACCAGGAGATCTTCGGACTAGGAGATCACTATGTTTGATCCCCAGGCTGGCTTGGCAAATCTGGGAGGGATGACTAATGCTCTCCTCTGCTTCAGTAATTTCTGTCACGGTGCCCTTGAGCAAGGCACTTAACCTCCTGCTCCTGTGGAGCGGCTCAGTGGCCTCCAGTGGAGGAGTGCGGCTGTACTGGGCAGTTCCCACATGAACCAGTGTGAGAGCAAGGGAGAGGATTTAAGAGAGTGTGCAGGCTAGAAATGTCCCCAGATAAATTAAAGAACTTCTACTAATGGCGAAAGGTTTGCACAAAAACAGAAAACACCTGAAATGGAGCCATTTATTGGACACAGGTGTGATTAGAACTGCCTTAATTACAATGTAATGTCACTGCTGTTTCAAATTTAAAGAAATGTGACACAGCTGGTTATTACTGCTGCTTAATGCTGCATTCACATCATATTGTATTTACTGTAAATACCAAATTCTGACTTGGAAATAAGTCTTAAACACAAAAATGGAAGAGTTGTAATCGGTCATCATCTTATTTCCAGTTAACTGAGGTTTAAGTTACTCTCTCTCTCTGAGCAATTATGCAGTAAAGATATCTATTTTAAACTGAATTTATTTTTTTATTTTGAATTTATTATTTTATATTCTTTAAGTTTTCTATTTAAAATTGAATTTATCAAAATTTGTGTTTCACTTAGCTACTATATAAATGAAACAGGATCTCTCTACTGGCTAAGCTGCTGCACTGACAAATATATCTTGGGATTAAAAGGATTACATGGGGTTTATTATTTACTTTGACGGTTCTACAGGGCCACAACCTATTTTGGACCCCGACCGACTGTTTTTGAAACATCGCTCTGCTGGCTACAAGGATATTCGAGATATTACTTTCCGCTTTCATCAGAGCCAAAACTTAATCATACTGGCCAGGAGGAAAAGCCGCGGGGGTAAAATTTCATTAGCAAATCAATAACTTCAAGTGATCACTGAACCAGGAAATTAGAGAAAGTTACAAGCGATGGGATTATGCTGTTACGGCAAATGTTACTGCATGACAGGGCAAATCAATGACTCTTTGTCATGTGGAAAAACTCTAGTAAGGGGACACAAAAACGCGCTTCTTCACAGTTAGCAGGCATACGTGAATGTACACACACACACACACACACACACACACACACACACACACACACTACATGTTCAGCTGGATGTTGATGCAGCCCAGTGACCCCATCCTTTGTTGCATTTCCAGATGGCTGCTGACTGCAGCCATAAAACACCAACTCCCGTCCCTGGGCTACAAAACTCTTGTTTAGACTGAGAAGTCCCCTGTCAACATTTTTTTTTTCCTTCGCTGTAAAAATTCTGTTATCTCCAGGATGCAGAGTGGTGTTGGTGTGATGTTTTCATCAGTGTAAAGCCGAGCTGCTCGCTGATCTCAGTCAGACTGAAAGAAACCCTTCATCTAAACTTGTGAAGTTAGAAATGCTCGTGTAGCTGGAGCAGCTGTTTGAACTTCTCCCCTGGACCCCCCGCTCCTCTCAGCTCAGCTAAGCCTGTTTAGGAAAATTAGGAAATTGTGGAGAATGAAACACATCAACTGCCACAGGAAATGATGGTATAATTTCATATGCAAATGAGGGGGCCATCGTCCAAGGAACAAAATTAGCATACAGCTCCAATAGGCCTGCAGTAATTGAATGTCACTCATGGGGGCTGGTTTGGTTCGCTGGTGTTCTACACATAGCGGAATTGCGTCACTGGATATTCACATTTTTCCTGGGGAGAAATACTGATGGAGAAGCCTTTATACATGTGACTGCAACTTTGTGCTGAGTCATGTCCGGTAAGGATATGACTCCTGACATCTTCTCGCTTTGTCACCCGTTGCTGCGTCATGCCAGCTGGAAAGCCAGTCAGTGTTTCCCTCTGTTTGCATCACTGTGTCTGCTGCTGTGAGGGAAGATGAGTGATTTTTACAGGAGGACACTGGTGTCATTTAGGGCTCTACCCCATTTACCACTGTCTGTGTCTCCTTTACATCTCCAATCGTTTTGCAATGGCAAGTGTGATTAGATTTTTTCGTCATTTTTAAAATGCAATACTTGCAGTGTCAAATTCTATTAACTGATTACTTTATTAACTGAAATGAACTACTGTTCCAGCCAACCAAAGAAAAAACCATGGAAGATGTGGGTATGACAATAAAGTTTCTAAGGTGACGTTTGAGAGGGATTATTTATTGGCAGAGATTTCCATATCTTCCTCTGGGTGTCAGACTATTGAATATTATGCTGAATGGGTAAAGACAAAACCAGAAATAATGCAAAGGAGAGGGATAATCAAGAAGAGTTTTACAAATGCTTTGCGATCAGAAAATTGTCACTGAAGAGATCAGTGCTCCATTACGTTCTTATCTTGTGGAAATATGTTCTTTCTGAAATCTGAAATCTTAAGTATCATACATTCATATTTATACACCTTTGCTTTGTAAATTATATAAAAAGTACTCCTGCAACTATTCAGGTATCCAACTTTGTCAGCTCTAGAAGCTAGTTTCACAGTGGTTGTTTCCACATTTTTCTTGAAACAAGTGGAAAACCTCTGCCAGTGGGATGAGGTAATCCCACTTGTTTCAAGGAATGTTTCTGGGAACAATTATAAATATGTTAAAACAAAGCAGAATAAGGCAGATCAGCCCACTCGTGTCGAGAAAATTACCCGATTCAAGAAAATTCAGGAAACAAGTTGATTAACATTGGAATAAAAGTGGGTTTATCTCATCCCATCCCACTGGCAGTTTTCTTTTTCACTTGTTTAAAGAAATTTAAATTGAATATGAGACCAAATGACTTGTGAAGATGGAGATGTTTTGCATTGCAAAACATGAAGTATACTACATTTTATGGACACTTATGGCTGTTGTGATCTTATTTGACTGGATATAATGCAACTGGGAAAATAAGATCCATGGGCACAAGATTTTCTAGATCATTATAATGGTAAAGACATTTTTGAAGCCCAACATTGCAGTTCTTGTGCACCTTAGGCTAAAGCAGAGTCAAGGTTGATGTCATCATCTGACGCACTGAGTATCCATAGAATATGTGGGGTATGCAGCGCCTGCACCTTCAGTCTTTCATATTGGCTTTGTCACCTATGGAGCACAAATTCACCAACTAGGAATTCTTGGTTTTCCACATTTGCTCCAGTCTCAGTTTGTTAGTGCTGGAGATTGGCACATTAGCATACTCTGCTTAACAAGAGGCGAACTAGTCGATCTTTCAGGTTAAGGATTCTATAAGGTCGGCACACAGCGGCACTGTATAGCAGTACTGTAGATAGGAATTACCTTAATCCAATCACAATGTCTCATATCCAGTCCACTAGAATGTTTGTCTCTTGGAAAAGCAGGATTATGTCATGATGCAGAGCTGAACTGTTTCGCTGAATATGCTCCTTGTAGAGACTCCATTTGGGCCAAGTTAGCTTAGTAAGAGCCCTGGGGGTTGATATACCTTCTTTTTGTCAGAATAATAAGGTATATGTATTACATGTGGGAACATGTGCTTGTTGTGCGCACGGAGAAGAAATTACAGTACATCAGCAGCATTTCATACTTTCCTTTGGAGGTGATTAGTAAGATTATATCTAAAGAAATCAGAGCTGTCGTGATTGCAACCATATATTTTGGTGACGTTCTTCTCACAGTCCCAAGCAACAAACTGAGGAGATAATGAACAGGCCTAAGTCTGGCTTCAAGTAGGCATCATTTGCCTCCTTCATTCCTTCCTTCCTTTTTCCCTTTTTCACTTCCTTTGTTTGTTTATCCCTTCCTTCTTTTTGGCTGCTCCACCACGGCACGGCCAGCCCTACAAATGTGACTTTCCGTCTCTGACTCAGCAAGTGATGAAGTTACGCCATTGGTCAGCCGTGTGTTGGAGTTTCTTTCAAAATGAATCGGAGTGAACAGTTTCCTATTACGTCCTCAAGGGGGCATTTACAAATCGCAATTTAAACAAGGTTCTGTTAACACGTCATCAGCATTTTTTGTGAAATGTTTGTCATAAAGAACCAATTACATATTTTGTTGCATCGCCATTAAACTAAGATATTCAAAATCCCATGGATTTTACAATGTTTTCATGGTTATTTGAGAAGATACACTTACATTAACAGACTTCTTCCCCCACACAGCAGCCATATTTGCAAAACATTCTGGGAAATTTGTTCTACCCCTCTGTTTGTAGCCTGCATCTGAAAATGCTCCATTATGAGGGCCATCTGTACAAAAAGGGTCTGGCTACAGCCTGTAGACCAAAGACCTTATTGGTGTAGCTGTACTGCTAGATGACCACTACCCTTTGATCCCAAAAAGAAATGGGACACCGTAGCTTCCACGGGAACGCACAAAACATAGGTGTAGGGCCAAGTGGTAGGGCCAAGGGGGGAAGCTGGGACATTGACTGCAGCTCATTCCAAATTTATCGCACGCTAAGAACGGAAAATACACACATGGTCCAGCCATAATCTAGGCTTTGACCTAGTCTTGTTTAATTTCTTTTCTCCTTCCTCTTTCCTTCGTGCCTTCAAACATTGTGCTGCATTTCTAATTCACCTAGTACATCTTGACATAACTTGATTTGTCAGAATGAACACTGCACAGTGCAGGAAGACCAAAGTAATCAGCACAGCCAGAAACTCTAATCAGCCTGGCAGATGTTAGCCATGGGGGGACACACTATCGTGGTGTTATGTTCTGCCACTGCCCAGGATTCATTTTGCACTTTGTTTTTCTCATCCAGTCCTCGCAGACCAATAAAACTTTATTGATATTTCCAGCCACAGCGGCATGCTCCTCTTGGGGTCCTTGAATCCACACAGCTGAGAACACGCGTTATTAAGCCGGGCTAGCCCAGGAGACGAGCAGTATAACCCGGAGAAACAAGATTCCATGGAATGACTACGCAGTGAAAAAAATACTGCATGTTTTATTGGCCAACAGACACCATGTTCATGTCTGTAAAAAAGTTTTCACAGTGTTTCACTGACCTCTGTAGGGACTGCAAACCTGAAATTATTCTGCAGCAAATTAGCATTTTATGCTCTTGGAATTACAAAGCTCAAAGATTTCATCCTAGCTGACAAAATGTACGTACTTTCCTTTTAAATATTTGACCCCAGGTTCTTAATGAATATGTGGATTAATCAGTTTTGATTAATTTAAATAAAAGTCAGATAGAACCTAGAAGCTTAGAGTTTAGAGGCAACAGGCTACCAATGTCCTTGTAATCAGAATGACTTTGTTCAAGAATAATTAGTGCAGCAGCATAGCAACTTACACAGTGGGAAAAACACACACACACACACACACACTGGTACATGCAGCACATGAACATGGACCTCACATTTAGTGCAAAGGGACACTGTAGAATATGCAATCAAGAATAGACTTCAAGCACAGCCATCACTACATATTCAGCATTGTGTTACAGCGAAACATCTTGACATGTTAGTGTGTCGCAGTGCAACAGAAGAACATATCATGACATATTCGTACAGTATTCATTAGGGACAGAAAACCATTGGCCACAGAGGGCATACAGCATACAGGTTTCACCTTTAAAGGCGTTTTAGTGAGCGAAATCAGCTACTGTAGAATTTGCTTGAAAAGAAAACCTGCAAACTCTCAGTCTGTCGTGGCACACTGTTACCCATCCTTGTGTACTTCACATAGTAGCATGGAAATGCATCATTTAAGTTCTGAGCCCTGTAAAGTACAGACATAGTCCCTGAGGCTAAAGGGGCATGGTGTGCAAAAGCTTAATGAAAGTAGCTCAAGAGTGTGCAAAATTTGCTCTCATTGGCCACAGCAAATGTAGAGTGTATTACTGTACACTGGTATGGTTTGTTTTGTCCCACAGCACCAGTAAAGATTCGACTTTTTGTTTCATGGCTGTATTTTTTTAAATGGCTGAGTGTCGACCTTGCTGGGCTCCATTCCCTTTCAGCCCAGTCTTTTGCTGTGTGTGTATCTGAGGGAAGAGAGATGGCATCCCTCTTGTCATCACACACAAATAGTAATGAAACTAAAACTGGAAGGCTGTTTACCTGCCAAAGTGGCAATTACAGGAGATGAATCCACCGTCACAATGAACAAAATTTGGCTGATGGATGGAGCCAATTTCCCTCTCAACCCTAAAATAGCACTTACTAGCTAATATTAGCTTTCACAGATACATCCATACCAGCATAATCTTCATTATCTCTGATAAAATTTGAACAGAACTGGTTAATCTGACATTCTGTGCTCTGAAAAAAAACCTGTACTAAAACCCATTTTTAAAAGTATATTTTAGAATCATATTTGACAGCTGTCAGCAAGTATAGCCTGTTTTGCTGTTGTGAAGCACTATGTTTAGAAAGGTGATATGCAAACAAAGTTTATTATTTTTATTAATTCACTTGTATTCTAATTAAGTTTTCGATCCCAGATACACAAAATAATATAACTGTATGCTAAAGTTGATCTGTTTTAAAAGGTCATAGGGTCACCAAAATCAAGAAAACTCACCAATTGTGGCAATAATTAGATTTTGTGATATCTTGTGTGCAAAAAATACATTTTAGTCTGAGAATGGTAATAGACGAAAGACTATAAGGTCACCAAAATTAACAGGGTTCATCCTCGGGGGAGCATGAATGTGCTCACCAAATTTCAAGGCAATCCACCCAATAGATTTCCAGATATGTTGCCTTGGAGCCAAGTTTGACATACAGATGGATGGACTGACCAACATGGCCATCCTTAAGCCCCGCCTTCCAGAGGGGCAAAAATCACAACTTAAAAAAACATCTTTTTGTCCTTCTTCTTTAGAATGTAAGTTTTCCCATTTTAGTGCAGTGTTTAGGTTTGCCTGACAGAGTTACTGTGTGTTACATCATCAGCTCACAATTTGCTCACTATCTCAACGGCTCCATGGCTCAGTTCAAATAAAAGCTGCGTTGTTGTGGTATAAAATAAGAGCTGAATATAAGACTAGCAACATAATATTTTTGGGCCAGACGCCCATGCAAAATTAATGACATCCAATAGAGTGTATTGTGTACTCTCAAAGAACAAAGAGCAACATTTCAGGCTGTTTTACCACTGTAATTGAGTGTTTCCTGCTGCTCACAAGTGCCAAATGTAATTTTAAAACTCACACAAGCCCTGTCCAGGCAGGAGTAATATTTCAGGATAATGTTGCTAATCTAATTCTTAATATTGCAAGTTGGTGATTTCACTTTATGTTCTGTCCCTGATGGACTTCATTACAATATTATTCCTAAAACTTACTGAGGAAGGACTTCATTTTAGAAATATGTAACACCTTACTTCAATTTATAAACTTATGTGCAGAGAAAACAGAAGTCACAACAGCTTGTGGAGGTTGTCTTGCAGTGTAAAGAACTGGTAATTTGTATCCAACACAGATTGTTGATGACAGAGAACATGGGAGTTTGCTGAAAAGCAGCAAGTTATTTGTACTATAAGTATTTGCTACCATTGGGACGTACTGACTGTAAAGATCACAAATAATATTTCTTTGCATAAGACTAAAATCACTGAATTATGTGACAATGAGATACCTGACTTCAGTAACATTACCTGACTTCTTCAGGTAAAAGTGATCCCATCTGGACAGGCCGTAATATAGCCTGTGTTATTTTTGAGAATTGCTTGTTTCTCAGGTGTGCATATCAGCTTTACCACAGTTGGATGAAGTTGGAGCGACTGATTCAAGAGGCTGTAATCACTGAGTTATTGTACTGGAAGTATAAAAATGAGTAAATGATGGATTACAAGTTTGCAGCTGTGATTGTAGCTATGTAAATATCAATTTACAAATTTGTGAATAGTTTTTCTGTGACTTCACATTCAGAACACGGGTGTGTGCATATTTTCTGAGTGAAAATTTCAACATAGAGTTCACACTTTTTCTTCAAGATCTCATATGTCTGTTTTTTTCTGTGGCTTCAAATTTGGCTCACGTGTTTGTGTGTGTGCTTGTAAGTTCAGATTTTTGTTCTACAAGTTCTCACATCGAGTCTACAAGCTCTCGCATTTACCAACATATTTACCTTCATAGAAATATGCTATGAAACACATGCTGATTGCTGACAGTGATGCTCCTGTGGGAGGGAATATTGGCCGATAATATCAGTGCACCAATATACCTGTCTGGCCTTAGCAGAGGATAGAGGCAGCAAAAGGAACAAGAGGCGACAATATTATTACTCAGAGCCAGACATGGTGGTTTGACAACTAAACAAGCAGGTTTACAATGTCTTGCTTGTAAAACATTCTGGAAATCTACTCCTGCACTTGTAATCACACAGCATTTAAGATAATGTTAATCTATTACATGGTAAGGCTGCTTTTATTACAGTATTTTTAATCTCCAAATAAATTAAACTGTTCAGTAGATTGTTTTAACTCTTATTTGTCCAGGGAAGCCATCCTGTTTTTCTGCATGACTGCGCTTCACTCTGCAGCCACAGCCTTATGCTTTTGGCCAAGGAGAAATTGCCTGGATTAAGTGGGGGTCCACTGCCTTTGGTAAGTCACATGAACAGTAGTATACAAAGGACAGGAGGGCAGACCATTTCTCATTCACATTCCTCACCTAGATATTCCCATTCAGTCCAGGACTGGAACCGGGCTGCTACCATCGATCCTCGCGCAGCCAGCTAATCTCGCAAGATCACTTTCATTTGACTCGCAAAGCCATCTGGGCTCAGGCTCTAACCGGCAGACAAATCATGCACAAAGAGGCCCCAAATTTTTAAGCGATTGTAGAGACAATGAAACAAACCATGTCTGGACGCCATAACATCACAAAGAAGGCAGGTCTGGGCCTGCATATAGTTTAATGACTCATCTCTACATTTAAGACTTAGACCTAACTACAAAAAAAACAGGCAATGAGAGGCCTGTGGCCCATTTGCTGGGTTAGTAATCCCGTGTACCACATGCTACATCATACAGTTTATCTGTCTCACTGGATCATTAGCTAATGATAGATATATGGTTGATCCAGTCACCTGCTATGTATTTTTGAAAACGCCCGTTGCTGCAGCTCCTATTCCAAATGGTTCGAACCCATCGGTGTGCAGACCTTGTTTTGTGAACAATGGAAACAAAATCAGAGAGTATGGCTGTGCGAGACTAACTGCATCCATGAATCAAGCTACTACTGCAGGGCAAATGGCACAGACATGAATAGCACAGAGCTATTTCAGCAACTTTGGCTCCTGTCTGGAATACAATGACAAACTCCTTACAAGAGATATAAGTCACAATATTGAATGACTGTGCTATAACTTGAACCAATCTGACAAAGCAGTTTTTCATCCACAGGAACACACAAGCACACAGACATGCGCACATACAGTCAATTTGCTAACTGTCACATTCATATTACAGTAGCATACGCAAGAGGACCGGATGGGAATCATTTTCCAAAGCAAACAGGACACCTGGGCTCCATGTTCTGTTTTGCAAGCTCACTTGCACTTACTAATCACTGCCGTCAAAAGGCCTTGACAGCTGCTAAACGCCTTTGCACAAGCAGCCTGAAAGACACGTGGAAAAACATGAGGGAGAGGCAAAAGCTGCGAGCCACACTTCAGGCGGACTACTGTAGCGGAACAATGACAAGCTATAGTGAAGAAACTGCAGCTGCAAATGAGTAGATGAGTGTGCCTGCACTGACACATGGATGCAGTCACTCACACACACACACACACACACACACACACACACACACACACACACACACACACTGTACCATCCTGTACACACATAGACAAACTTGAAATGAATGCAGCTGTTGTGCTATATATGAATTATTGCAAAGTGGGAGCGCTTATGGTCATTACTTAAAAATAATTATAATCATCATTATCAGAGGACTCTGCAGCTGGGGAACAGTTATATATGTCAACTTACAAAACTTTTCAGGACAAAATAGGTTCAACTTCTGCAGCTGAGAAAGTTTTTACAATTCAGCTCGTTAAAACTATGAAACTTTGGGGGAAAAAAAACAGCTTTATCCAATGTCTAATTTGTCTCTAGCCTCTGAAACAAGGACATTCTTTGCACCATCATTTTTTGTTAATCACTACTCATTTTTGATGAACTTACTCAGTCAGCCATGGAGCCTGACCTGCTATGGAAATAAATAAATAAAAAAATAAAAAAAAGCTGTTCAGGTTATTGCTCACCACTAACCACTGCTGGCTATGTTTTGTTTCTTTTATCGACTCATTTTTACACTGGTTACACTTAAGCTCTAATTTATAGTGTTTCATGCTCATTATTATGTTTCATTTCTGAGCACATTATGCCTGTTAGGCTGTATTTTGGTGGGCTAGCACCCATCATTTTGGGGGATTTATTCTGCTGATGCTCGGGGCTGACGACCCTCAATTAAAATCTCCCTGTAGAGTCTAAGCACCAAAGACTTTTTAGGCCAAGAATTATTATTATTATTATCACTACATCATCTATATAATAAACAATTATCTTTACTTCACTCTGTCTCTCCCAACTGAACTACATTTAAGAGTATTTTATAACATCTACTGTTATACTTGAGTGGTGCTATACAAACTGTATTTGCCCATACTTGACATATATTTTTAAACAAAACAGAAATCAGTACATTGAAATGAGATTTTCAAATTAAAGCAACAAAGCAGTCCAAACTACTGGTCCCCAGAGGTGTCAGTTTTAGTTTATGGCCTACACAGGCGTACAAAAAAATGTAAACATCCCACCAAAGTGAAGTGAATCTCTGTAAGGCCAGGTGTGTTTAGCTCAGCCCAGCTTCATCTAGGAGGGCCAGCTTGGATCAGTCTTTAGCATCTCATCCCACCATATTGTTCCATCTGCTCATTAATCTATTCTCTCTGATGAAACAGTAACAGGAGGTGTGAACACACTACATGTCAGAGTGGGAATTCCTATGGACAGGGTCCATGCTCATGAATGTAGAACATGAGAGATGGAAGGTTACTGGATGGATGGATAGATGGATGGATAGAATATGAGTTATGGAGGATATCAAAAGTATGATTCATGAGCTGCGAGACCGCTGCATGCAGAGGAAGAGTCCTCTGCATGCAGCGGAGATAGTAATGACATGACTGAGAATAAAATTTGCATTAAATCCTTCCCTACATCCTCTCACAGTCAGTGCAAGGTACTACTTTCTGGCAATTCAGTTATTTAGAACCAGTACCTCAAAATCAATTCAACTTTGGGGCGCTACCGTGGTTCACCGTGTAGAGCTCGTATCATTACCGCCGCGGCGCCGGTTGGTTTCTGACCCAGGTCCTTTGCTGCATGTCATCCCCCCTCTCTCCCCCTTCCTTCCTGTCTATCTCTACTGTCACTGTTGAATAAAGTAGAAGCACCAAAAAAAAAAAAACTTTAAAATCAATCAAAAAAAGTTTTCAAGTTTTATAGATTGAGCTACCAATTTCGAAAGTGATACTTCCTTTTTTGTGAAGGTGTTCTTGAATGAGCTTTCATGGGAAATTCTGAGTGGAAAGAATCAGCATGTACTGTATTTCAAGATCAAGAATGATTTCAAAATTACTTGTTTGTTCTTTTTCTTCACACACTACTCCCTGTTCAACTTCTCATTGTCTCTGTCACATGGTGTCACTGAGTGTAAGGAAAATTACAACAGGAGGAGAAATACTGAAGTTATTTTTTGAATGTCATTTGGAGGACTGAGCTAAATGAGGGAGAGCGTAAAAGTGTGATAAACAAATACCTCCTTAAATCTCTTAGTCTGCATTCCTGCTTTCAGGCTCAGCTCATTATTCTGAAAGAGGAAGACGGGATCCACCCCATCCATTAACACCACTTTGGCAATCAATTCTCACAAGCGACAGAATGAGACACCCCCTTTTGAAGAAAAAAAAAGGGACACCTGCTCAAAAATGATAGATGGGATAGCGGCTGGACAAATGATGGTGATATTTAAAGGACGGCGGCTTTTAATCCACAGTGGAAAATTTTTAACAGTTGCAGACTGTCCTATATAATACTAATACTGGATGATTAAGCCTCAGTTGAAGAGGTTTTCCCCCAAAACTGCAAAGAACAAAGAAAATTATGGAAGTAGTCTAAAAGCCTAGGTTGATCCTTCAGTGAACATGAAAACAGACCCTCAAATTAGTGACATTTTCAGGTAATTTGTATAGAAAACATTAAATTAGGCTACATTTAGGAACAATACACATTTTACATTTTAATTATAGCAAGTCAAGGCACACTTCCACCTCCAAACCTTCTCAGGATTGACAAGCACAAAGTCCGCTGGAAGTTCCAGTGCATTTTTCGCTTGAAACAAATCTGAAACCCGAAATAAACTGCTGCATCTCTGTTCACCTGTGGATAATTATCATCGAATAATTCATATGTTTTTGCATAAAACAACACTGGAAAGCAAAATAAAATGCAGCCTCTCTGTTTATTACGAAGAGTCAAGGCACACCTCCAGGGAACACCGACTAGTGATGCTGTCCTCTGCCCAGATATGCACACTGGGAGGTGGACTGACATATATGAAGGCCCGGTGGAAGCTCCAGTGCAATACTATTTATGATTAAAATGTTGTGAGCAAAATAAGCAGAGGCATAAATAACTAACTCAACACATAACTGATAAGATAACCGAACACATCTGCATTCGGTAAACTTAATATCAGTTTTAGCTCTATTTTAGATACATGTCAGGTTAAGATATTTCAATTAAGTATAATTAGTAGTATAATTAATTTGTTTGTTTTCACAGCAACAGTTACACAATTCACATTAATAGCCAGTAGCCTACAGCTGCCGCCCACACTCCTTTTAAACGCTTTGCTCCGCCCTCGCCGCTGTGTAAGCAAGCTGCACGTTCAAATGAAGCGCACCTATAGCTAACCATAAAGCTGTGAGTGAGTGAATAAGTGAGTTTCACCAAGAGTTTAGCATCTAAAAATGATTGTTTGTCGGATGAATGGATCTCCCTGGGCATTCTCTTACACGGCATCGACAGAAATGGTCCAGTGCAGTAGATTGTCTTTACTCTCTTGTCTATTCACAGTGTCCTGTTGTGATTTTGGGATCTCTGCTCTAAAATGCAGTCAGCCCGCTCCCCTGTGGAGTCAACTGCCATTTATTTAGAAGAAAAGCCCTGCTGTGGGCCACTCATTCCTCTCCTGGTAAGGGGGAGATAATCAATGAGAAATAGTGATCTCTTGTTTTCTAGACAGACAGACATACAGCTAGATAGATAGATAGATAGATGCAAAGGGACAATGCGTTTTAACACCTTGTAAAGAGAGGTTACTGGCCATCAATCAGTTGAGGCATGCCAGCTGATCCACAGCAAATTAAAGCCACCTTTCATTGATACCTGCAATAAAGTCTATTCTTGCACAGTCACCGTGGTGCTTTTGAAAACTCCTGCCAGAACAGAACAACTGAAAGGGGTGGACAAATATTTGTGGGAGCAAATGTGGAAAAATCTGGCATGGGGAGGTGACTGAGCATTGCTCTCTCTGCCTCTGAATAAGTAATTTCAGCCACCAGGCGTGGCCCTGTGGAGCTGCTCAGTGACCAAAAGAAGACAACTATGATTGTTACTGGGCAGAAATCTCCGAAATCTCCATCATTGTCAATGGAGCAGCTCCTGAAGGAAGCACTGTTTCTCCTATTTCTAACCATGAAAGAGACTTCTTTCAGGCTCACAGATTTAAACTTAACTTTCCAAGATCATAGAATTATGACTTATGAATTCTATGTTTGGGTGGAGGTTTCCCTTAATATCTTAGTAATATTATGATTCCCAAGGCTCCTTCCTTTGGGGTCTCCCTTTAAAAGCAACTATGACGCATTTCCAAACCAAAACCCTGTGACTCATACTTCATTGCTATTCTCACTTCTAAAAAAAAAAAAAAAAAAAAAAAAAAACACCACAACGGACTTGGTGGTTGATAGTTAAAGCTGGTCTGGGCATGTTTCCTTTTGTATTATTTGTATTACAACATATAAATTCAGAACAGGGACCTCTCAAATTCAAATTAATGAACTATTGATCAGCCTTGGTTTCACCTGGCCTCTAACGCTGAGGTAATTCTTTAGATTACATGTAATCTGACTTCACTGATACAGTTGAATTTATTTCAAACTTTGCTTCCACACAGACTTTACAATAGAAAGACGCCATAAAAGCACAGCATATACCATGATGCCAAACATCAGTAGATACAACCAGATAACCAGTCAACAGCCTGATACAGTGCAATCAAAATCTCATCAGTACAAAGTACACAGCTCGTATACAGGAATGAGATGCCACATCGTTTTATGTGCAAATTAAGCAGTCTAATTGCATTGGGGATAAATGAATCCTTTCACTTCCTCTTCCTCCTCTGAAATGCATTATCATCTCCTTCTTTCCACTCTTATTACCACTTCTCTATCATACTTGATTGCTGTACCAAGGTTGTCCTCTCACTGCATTCATTTCACACCTGTATGTCCTGAATAAGAGGTTTAGCTTTAGGCCTAAAATGCAAAAAGTGAATATTGATCAGATCACAGATAGAAAAGGTGATGAGTGATGGACTTCTGATTAACATCTTTCAAGGGAAAATAACATTTGGACTGTGAGATTACACTAACATTGTTTCAAATTGGGGGATAATTTCAAATTTATAAATTGGGCTGATTTGTTGTTGTTTGTTGAACTGCATATCATATACATTTTGGAGGCAAGGCATTCTAAATGTAACCAAAACTAATCAGATTACCTAAATCAGATCTGAGGTCATCAGATTTTGGTGTTCCAGTCCAAATGCAATTAATCAGATTAGTTTACTCATTTGAGTATTTCAGTGGATTACATTATGTACTATTGCAAATGTTGGATAACTGTAATAGAGAACACTCTGAAAATACCATTCCTACATTACTTAAACAGTACCACTGCATCCTTCCCTATATACCGATCCCTCTCATTTAAATCTTACATCTTTCATTAATTTATTCCACATCATTAAAGCTTCTACTCAGCATTGAATTCCATAGTGCACATGATGTCCTATTTTCATGGTTAGTCATCCATTCATATGTGAGCCGCTCATATATGACCTTGCAGTGGGTGAGAGGACGTACAATGTAAATGCAGACTTGCAAAAGCACACTCACACTCACACATAGATACACACACACACACAAACACACACGGGGTGAGTTTTTCTGACCAGTGAGGTGGATGATCACCCGTGAGAGGTCAGTATTGTAGACCTTCTGCTTGGCTAAGCTCTAACATCATTACTACAAAGAAAAGAGACATGTCTCTTGAACTGGAACCACAGCTGGCTACACAGATGAAATTGTGTATCTCTGTCTGACTCTGTGAACGTTAAAAGCGCTTATATTTTATCCACTAAGGAATGGTTGATAACTAGATACATATGAAGACAGAGAAAGGGAACCAAAAGCAAAGAGAAAGACAGAGGGAAGGAAGGGAGACAGAAGCTTATTCCTCCCTTTTTCCATTATCTCAAAGTTTCTCCCTTAATCCAAATATATTACAAGATAAAATATATATTATTTCTTAGTGTCACTTGTTTTTTCACTTTCTCCATTTTTTTTCTCCACCTCAACCATATTTTTCTCACCAAATGTTATAGGGCAACTTTGCACCTTGGTAGCCCCAAGTGGCAATGGGAGATAACTTTGAAAGTTTGAAGGACTTCATTACCCAGAAACCAAGGAGTGTGATGCCTGAATGTCTGTTTTTCTTGTCATTTGCTGTTATGCTGCATTCACATCCTCACTGGATTCACGGGATGGTTCGGAAGCTTCCACTTTCAGGTTTGCAAAGTTAGATGTAAAAACTCCAGTTGCATTCATGTACTTAGTCACCTGGCAGCAGAAATGTTGCTATTAGCTTGTTGAGCTATTGTGAACAAGGCTAGCTTTAGCCTACAAGCATGGGTTTTCCACTGATTTACAAAAACAACCACAGTGGAAAGCAAAGCATTATGGGACTATATGTATCAAACATGACATTCCATTTTAAAAATATAAGTTGTAGCTAACTGAGGCATCATCAGATCAAATTTATCATTCATGGAAAACTCTGCACTCTGGGCAGCCATTTTGTTTTTGTCCATTGCCTGGTGGGAAACTGGAATATAAAATAAACCCAATACCATATGAATGGGGCATTAGAGGTGGGGATGTTGGGGAGAAAAAAACTTGTGCATCAAGTTCAATTGTTGATGAGTCCAGTGTTCTCTGTATGGAGCCCTCACTCTCTGTTGTTTAGGAGAAAGTTTTGCCTTTTACTCTTTAAGTTTATTTATGTCATTTCCTGCAAAAGATTTCCTGCCAGTGACCTCATGACACCAGAATTTCACTTGGGCAAAGTGGGGAAATCTACAGCATCTAAGTTTGGAGAATGGGACTCTAAAAATTTTCACAAGTGCAGCTTTAATTAATAAACGGTAGATATGTAAGAAGGGAAAGATATAGACAGAGAAAGAGAGAAAGATATTGAGAGGTGATATTCCTCCCTCTCTCTCTCTCTCTCCCATTTCTTCTCCCCTCTCCCCTCCCTTCTTCCTCTCCCCCTCAATCTCACCGTGTTTTCCAGTCGTCTTTGAAATGAGGACAGATAGGGTGTGGGGATGCGCCAGTGAGCTCCATAGAAAATTTATTAGCAGCTCTGATGTTGGCCAGCCAAGAGTGTGATTGCTCAAGCACTTTTTTCATGGTGAGATGTCAAATGAATGTGTCATGCTTGATGAAAATAATTTGTACTCAGTTTCCTCTCCCTCTCTGTTCCTGTTAACAGCTGTGTGCCTGCATGTGTGTGTATGTGCATGTGTGCATGCACGCAAAACTAATGAGTCCTTCGTATGTAGGCCCGCTCGCTAAGTTGAAATCTGTGCTTGCATACATGCATTTAAACACTATCTTATGCTTTCAAAAGGTGGATAATAAAAGCTTACGTGTAAGTAAATGTGTGTGTGTGTGCATGTTTTTTGTGTGTCGGCAACTTTGAGTGTGCAGATGCTTAGAACATGTATGTATCATATTTGTGAGTGTGTATGTGTGTGTGTGTGTGTGTGTGTGTGTGTGAGAGAGAGCGAGAGAGAGAGAGGAAGTGAGAAAGAGAGAGGATTATAATGCATTCGGCATCATCTACATGGTGTGAATGCACTGAACCAATAAGATCCACTTCACACTATTGTACACCAATTCCAAACTCTCAGGGTGCAATCTCTCCCCCCATCTCCCACTAATGAACACAATGAATGAATGACAAATAATTTGATATATTCTAATAAGATTCTAATAATAAACACACACAGAGATGTGCACACAAAAGTAAAAAAGTTGGCTGTGGCTTTCTCCTCTGCAAGTGTGAAAAGGTTACAGAGAGGCAAATCAATGCAGTGCAGTCATTCATATACATAAGAATCAGATGCGCTCTTATTAGTTTCTGCAGCACAGGCTGAACTGAGTTTTAATCATGACTTCCATTGTCATGCCGCCATTCTACTGCGGCTGCCACCAGCTCAACTTGTCTGGACAAAAATGGCAGCGTGGTAATGAATTATGGGTTGTTGGATCATTAGATTTACTTGAGAAAATGACATACAGTGAATTAAAAAACTGATTAGATTCATTTGCACTTTTATAAATATTAGACTTGCATATGTGTGTGTGTGAGAGAGAGAAAGGGAGAGGTTTGGTCATTACTGTAACTCCATCAAAACTTCAGAGACAATGCTGACCCCTGAGCACAGTCTGTTACATTGTAGTGCAGTTGAGAAGTTTAGTTCAACACAGCTTAGATTATAACAGCAGAGTTCAGTACAGTTCAGTATAGTTTGGTATAGCTCGGTTAGTCTCACGTAGTGTCACCTCCACGTAAAACAAAGGATATCTGGAGAACTTCTCGTCAGAAAATGGTGGTTAACGAAACCTAGTGGATCTATGCAGCCATGGCTCAGAGTTTGAAGACACACCCCCTTGGATATGACACCTGTGGTTTGTTATTCTGTCCAGGCAGAAACAACTTTCCTTTATTAGTTTATTAGCTACACTAACAAACAAAAATGAATGAGCACTTTGATTTAAGATTTGCCTCAGATTTGTCAGAACCAAGCTCAAGACTCTGCTCCAAAACACGGATGTACTGTTATGTTTATCAAACCGTGCTGACAGCCTATGCTGCAAGCAAGAGAGAAATCTGTAGTTTTACTCTGTCCTCTCCTGTCAATAATGGACATATAAAATGTTTTGATGAAGTTTGATTTGTTATCATCTCATTTGTTCACTAGGTCTATAACCGGCCTGGAGCGAAGTCATTAGCAGGATAATACACAGGATAATGCACAGGTGAGCACCAGTGCCAAGCTCCACCCTAACACAGTTTTGTTGGTTTAAAGGCAGCAGAGTCTCCGCCTATTTCTTACCAACTGCTCTGCTTGAACCTCTCCAGACGTCTGTTTTGTTTTACACATCTAGCTATATTATAGCAAGATTAAATTACAGGTTAGTACAATTCAGTGCAAAAATTAGCTCATATGTAGCTTGATGAATGGGGCCCATTGGCACGAGAATTGAGAGTTGTCTGTTGAGGCTGTCAGACAAAAAGGTGATGAAATAAATGAAACAAAAAAAATAGAGCGGTAATTTAATAGAAAAATGAACAAAAGTGTGGTTGAAGGATCCTTGTGAATGTTGGAGCTCTGTGTTTCTGCTGCTTCACTGCCTCAGTAGTCTGCTATTAGAGCCATGAGTCATCGACAGGGTGAGGGACACACAAACACACACACACACACAAAGGTCCACATTTAGAGGTTTTGGAATAGAATTCTTCATGTACTTCATGCAATGCTTCATGTATCAGAAAAGCAGCTGCTTTTTCGATCACCTACCATTAGCGAGATCATTAAATCAATGTGTGACATGAACAAACCTCCATTAAGCTCCCTCTTAAGAGTAGCTGTAGGGGATGGAGGTGAAATTAATGCCTGAACTGTATAATACGGTATGGGCTCAAGAGTAGGGAGCCAAATCCTTGAATAGAGGAAGAGATTCGTGGGACAAGTGAAGCGAAATTCCTTTGATGTACGGTAAATGCATTAGTGCTCTCCCATTTCCACCAGGAGGTAATTTGAGTATTGGTTTGCTGAGATTTAACTTTCAGTGGAGGATTGTGCAGTAATTGATTTTTTTTAATATAATAAAAGGATTTTTCTATGGGTTTGTGCCTCATGCTAATAAAAGGCTTAATCCTTAATCCAGATGTAAACAAAATGTGTTTACCATTGAAGTGCCTGTAAATGGTGCAGTAAAAACAATAACAAATGCATTTTTAGTCAAGATAGTTCAAGCAAGATGCAGTGCTTCCATGCCAAAATATCTCCAGCGTCTTCCAAGATGTGCTAAAAAAGGTTCTTTGATGGGTTTTTGAAGTATGGATATTTAGTAAATTTAGTACATTTAGTAAAGGATCCCACCTACTTTTCCAGACACGTTTGACTTTGGAGTTCCATTTCTCTGTTTGAAAAATTCAAAGTTTGCTCTTGAAATGTTTTCAAAACATTTGAAACAGCTTAGTGTTTAGTTAGTTGAGTTTTCAGACCAGAATATTCCCCTACCGCATTCACTTTTCATATATATATTATTTTTTATGACAAAATCCCTTTACTTCTATTATGGAAAACTGGGTATCTCTAATGGTGACACCATCCTAAAACAATAGATGTGAACAAAAATTTCAACCAGTAAAAACATCAAAACCATCAAATAAAGCCAGGCGCGCAGGAAGGTGTTTTGCGTAGGGGGTGCTGTCCAGCTCACTTGTTACATTG
>OMKZ01002780.1:20192-44284 GCA_900302535.1 Neoniphon sammara | reverse complement strand
CGAGGGCGGCCAGTGAGGCCAGGAGAGCCGTGAAACCGACATTTAGGAAACCCATGATGGTCTTCTTTCACCTGGAGAGCAGAAGAAACCCGAACGATGGACGGAGACGGAGGAGAAAGCCCCCTCCAAAGTCCCAACACTTCCCCACGTTGATGGACAGAGAAACTACAAACGCAGCTCAGTGCCAGGAGCTCCGGGAGGAGCTGATGGGCCGGAGAGGGGCGGGGTGGTTACGGGGCTGGTTTGGAGAGAAAGGTAAGTGGGGCAAGTGAGGTTGGGGCGACATTATTAAACTTGTAAAGGAAGTCCGTTTTAGTTTAACAAATATTTCTTGGAGGTATAATTAATTCAATTGTTTGCTAAAAATCAATGTGCGGAGCCCGAGAAACGTGTTTTTTTTTCAGAGCGCCGGGTAAACTTAACATAAGCTAACTCTAACTGACAAACTTCAACAACGAGGGAACTCCGGTCAGAATCAAAATAGAAAATATGAATAACAGTTAGACTTTTGTTTGTTTGTTTTTCAATTTATTCATGACCATGGCATTCATGATTTTGGAGGGTCATTAAGCTAACTTAGCTAACTTCCGCTTGAGAAGATAAGCGAGGCTAACTAGCGGAATAAGATACTTTGGCTAACATTAGACTGCAGTTTTCACTGTATTTCAAAATATGACCAATGTCTAAACACCTTACAGCTCATACTTTCAGCGAGCAAGAGCTGCTTTAATGGAAGCTCATGTAGAGCACATGTGGAAAAGCCATTTCCTTACACATGGAGAAAAGAAATTCTATGTGATCTATGGGGTGAGGGGAAGGCCTGCTGTAATGGCATTAACACAACCAGATCAGCAGTGGATGTGGCTGTCACTTCTGCCTCCTGGGCCTCTCTACACTGAAGAATCGATTGACTGAGCACAACCTGCATGAAAAGTTGCTTTCCATACAGTATTCTTTGCATTTGCTCAAAAACAAGCCAGCCTGTGATGTGTCAGACATTGATGGTAGTATGATACTGCCATCATACTCAGTTCAGTTTGTAGAGCATCTGTCAGCAAAGTGGTCAGCAAGACTATTGTGTAACTTAAAGGTTGCAGGTTCCACAAGTCAAAATGCCTCAGAGCAAGGCATTGAATCCCTACCTGCTCATTCATTGTGAGTCGCTCTGGATAAGTAGCTACAGTAAATGACAGAAATTAAATTGGTCCTTTCAAAACTTGAGCCTTTCCAATGCCTGTGAACGTGCAACCAAACAATCCAGTGCTTAAATTGACCAGCAGCAGCGACCAATTCAAGAACTTTATGATCTTGCAGAATCCAGTCTTGGCAGACTAAGCTCTGAAACCACTTCCTCGCTCAGTGACTGTCATTTTTCAGGCAGCTTGGACTGCACAGTAGCCTGGATGCACTGAACACATTCAGCCTCATGTCCTGACGTGTGAAATTGAACACAGAAATTTCATCTACTTCAGAATGGGTGGTCAAGCTGAATTATTAAAGCATGTGGCTACATGCTGCAATGTGCTTGACTATATAAATACTGTATATTGGGGGTATTTGCACAACAATAAAACACAACCCACACCACCCAGCTTACCTGGGTGGAAAGCAATGAAACACCCTGGACAGGTGGCTAGTTCATTATAGGAGTACTAATCAATTATGATGAAAATGAGATATCTGTGTAAATGAGTTGAAATGTCTAATCTCAAAACAAATCAACAAAAAGCAGAAGGCATAGCCATGTTGCATAACAGAATCTAAACGGCAGCAAAATACAAACATGTTGGAAAGTGGCAGAAGAACAATGAAATGCATAAAAAGACAAGTAATATAAAATAGTCCAGATAAAGAAAATGATGTCCTCGGTGAAGTGGGACTGCATTAGTCATTGCCATGTACTGCAGTGCTGTCTACTTATATTGCTTTTTGTGTCACTGAATGAAACTTTACGCGAATATTCAGTCAGAACAAACGAAAAAACCCTAAACAAAGGGAAAAAACGAATAGTGTGTTTTTCCTTGGTCACATGTATTCAAATGTAGGCTTCCGCCAGACCGCTGACCTGGATCCCACAGAGGAAGTGGTCTGGAGTTTTAATGAGTGCAACAGATGTGAGCATACCGTGATACACAGGAGACGTCTTGTGCTTTTCGCTCCGGCAACGAGTATGTGAGAGCCAACTGAGTAACACAGTGACATACATCCAGGATGGCTGTCTAGCCAGAAAGGTCATAGATGGCAAATGAGTGGTGATTTGGAAAAAAAAAATCAACACTTGAATTAATAATTCACATTTTTATATATCTGAATTTCTGTTTTGCTATTCTCTTGCTGTTTGATAGTGATTCTACCTATATCCAGTTCATGAAAGTTGTTAGAGTTTATTGTAAACATGGGTAGGTTTTTCTAGGCAGAAATCCTTTGTTTGATAAACAGAAGAACTGGGAACTGAACACAGAAAGAAAAGAGTGCCACCTACAGAAACTCAATCTTTGTGAAGCACACTCACCTCTGCCTCATCAGTTGTGGTTCATATAAGCAAAGCCTATCATGCTCAGTGGAGATACTCCGTGTACATCAGTAGGCTGGGAAGTTACCACTTACAGCTGTGTAGAACTATGAATATAGAAGTGTTGCTGACAAAGAGCAGGCTTGCTTATTAAAAGCTCTCTGATAAAATAAAAGACCAAAAACCCACATTAAAGATATACTCACGCAGTGTATCTTACTGCTTTCGACTTAAGTCACCGAATACTCTGTAACTTGATTTTAATGTTAAATGTTAAAACTTTATCAAATTTAAAGGTGGCAGGTAGACAATTGTCAGCCAGATCATCAAAATATTATTTGTTAGATTGGAATTAATAAAAGTATTGCAGTATTCTGTACTTTCATGTTTCATTGAATACATTTCACTATAGAATTTCACTATGACCTCCACCATATGAGCAAAAATGACTATGCTTTAAATATTTTTGCCTTGTCAGTTAGATAAGCAAATGAACTTTGTTTAAAGACCACAATCCCTTTAATTCATGGATTAGTTGCATAAACCTAATTTTAGACTAACCTGAAGGAAAAAGACTGGACTTAATTCTTTACTAATCCAAGAGGTTGACACCCTTTTTTGGGATAAATCATTTGAAAACATTACGCTTCCTGACCAGAATTATGCCAACATTTAGTCAGTAATTCATCACATTATGAATTTGCAGGATATTCTTTGTCCAGCTCTTGTGGAAGTGGTCAATGTGTGTATAACTTCAGTTTATCAAGAGACAATATATATGCAAATTAATCATAATTTATCATATTTATGATATAAATAATGATAATGTACTGTATATCTAATGTAAATCTAGTGTAACTCTTGAGATCCTCATATGAGGAAGATCCTACTGTAGATTTCTTGAATAATCAGCACCACCCAGTGTGTGCAAAAAGTATTACAAACTTAAAGTACACCCAAGCAAACTGTACACCAAGAAATTCTCAAAACTTCAAAACCAATCATGATTTTATTTTCAGCTTCATGCATGAAACACAGACTGCGGTGTAGACGCTTGGCAGTGAAGGATAAGTATCCACATCTACACTTTCTGTGAACAAATGTGGGTGGGGGGGGGTTGGATGCAGCGTTAATTTTTTTCTCATAATTATTGTGCAGAAATTGTAATAATCATTAGAAAAAAAATGACAGAGTGGCACTTTGGAGTCTTCAGCATCTTACTTCTGTTATCACAGAGTACATTTGCTCATACATTTTATATTAAATGTATAGGGATTCAAATGTCAGGCATTTATGGGCATCTCATCACACATCTGCTGTACGATACTGCACATGTTCAGTGCTATTTGCAAAATGTAAAATAATATTAAAGCTTGTGAATACACATCATATTTTCTGCTATAAATCACCAAACACTCCAAAACAATAGCATGTAATAATTGAGAGTGACAAAAGCAAGAAAAACATTTTTTCAAGACTCAGGGACCGCAATTAATTCATGATAGAAGTCAAAGATGCCTAGAGGATTAAAATAGCATAAACATTACCGCAAATGACACCACAGCCCACAAAAATAGGACAGCCTTACTGAAGGAGGAAAAACAGTCGGTTTAACACCAGATCTTAGTTTTGTAACATGTTTTGAAGCAAGACTGAAGGAAAGTGCAGGAGACATCACCATCTACACTATGCCGTAACACTCCATTTCCACTTCCATGAAATGAAAAATATTCCCTTTAGTAAAAATTTGTTTTCCTCTATGTGACAAAACACCTTCAATTATTCATCAAGAAGATGTTCATGTACTATTAGCATCCACCGTATGTTTACTTTTATGTCACCCAGGTGCATGGTAGGCAAAACTAAGACTTCAATACTACCCTTACCAAGATGCTTAGAGCAGAGTACAGACCTCTGAGCAAAAAAAGTACAAACAAATAACAAATGACAAAGGATAATACATTATCTATACTTCACTACACAATATCAAGAAATCTTTTCATGGAACAAAACAAATAGAAAGTCTTTTTTTAGGAAGGAATGAAAAGAGGCCAGAGGGAAGTGGTTAGGAAAGTGGTTTTCATAAATGGGCCAAAAAGTGAACTCTCTACTATGTATACTGTATTTCTCTTAAAAAGTCTTGGAAAGTAGTCTAGGGTAGTTGGGGGTCATAGCAGTTGCCACAGACCTGGTACACTGTACTCTTACTACATTCAAATTATTTTCTGATCATCAGCTTTCATTAGCCAAGCTAAAGTGCATCATATTTGAAACTACTGCTTAAAATAATTTTACCGTCTATGTAAATATCTACATGCCCACTGGCAAAATAAATCTTTAATTATGCTTATCTTCTGTATGTTGGCACTAGGGAGGGAAATGACCACAACCCACCAGTCAAAATGCTGCTGAAGTTTTGCTGTGGCAGGTAAGTTTGTCTCTGCCAGCCACCTGGACAGCTAACAAACCATCATTTTGAAATTTGATCTTCTCAACTTCATATTTGAATAGTAAAATGGTGAAAGTAGCTGATGAATTCTGCAGTCCATCGGCCACTGTGGCCAATGGAACAACAATTTTATTTCCTGCCCCAGCTGACACATTATATTACTGTCACTGAGTGAAGATTTCCTACGTTTTTCAGTAGAACAGAGTTCAGTGGACCTCTGCAAGAACCTCGGTTTGCCTGTCTTACTGGTAGACCCGCACGTGTCCATGCAACGAGGTGGTGTTCCCCCCACAGTCCACATACTGGTACATCTCCTGGGAAACCTGCTCCGCATGGCCAAAGTACGATGTTGTCACCGTCACCCTGAAAAACAATTAACAAGTCAGCTACACCAGACAAGGTAGGGCAGCGCTGGCCTATGGTAAATAAGATAAATGGACAAGGAAGGCTGTCAGTTCAAAATCCCAGACTGGGAAAAATCTAGGAGTGCAGAACTGCTGAGAAGCTCTCTCTTCTGCCTTATCAGGAGCAGACTGATCGATCAGAGGCAGAAATAAACTTTTTGTTGTAGTTAAACCTCAATGGGTGGAACCAGAGACCCACAGTTTTTTTGACTACAAGTTAACTAAATGTCAAACTTGAATGGCAAAAAAGGAACTCAAACACATGAATAAAACATACAACTGGCAATGACCTCATCTCTTATACATTCATAACCATGGCAGCCATGATCTTGGTAGGTCAGCAGGCTAGCTGACTAGCTTACCTACAGAATGTAGTATGGCTAGATTGCATTTTTACAGTTATTACCAAGAGTGCTATGCTTCATTATTTTAGCTACCTTCCCCTTGCCCTTTTCACTGGGCTTCGGTGGCCTAGTGAAAAAACAGACAGAAAAAATGTTCTTTGGCGCCATAACTGAGGCTGAACATAAAAAATGAATTCATTTCTGCCTTTGAGAAGTGTTTGTGTAACTAAATTTACAATTTGCTTAACAGCCACTGCCGATGTGCCAATTAGCACTGCAGCTGCTCAGTGGTGCACAGAAGGCTGTGATTGTTCTGGGCAGCTCTTTGGTATGAGTGGGTGAAACTATGTGAGTGTGTAGGGATAATTGCTGAATAAGGGCATTGACAGTGAAGTTTCCCAGGATTAATAAAAAGTGAAAAACCATAATAATGACATTTTGTGACTGAACTGTGGAAAGGAAAAAACTTTAAAGTGGCATTGTAAAAAATGTATTTTTAAAGTACATCAGGCAATACTTACTGCATCATGACCACAATGTTGTGCACTTTAATGGAAGGCAGGGTGCAGTAGTCACTGTAAGACAAGAGGTGAGTCATGATTTAAAATATTACAATCTAGGCATAGTAGTAGGCTTTTACAACTCCAAGTGAGATACTTACAACATATAACTCATCTCATCAGCGATGGTGGTGGGAACCATGTAGTCAATCTGGAATAAAAATATAAGTAACATAAACATAATTGATAAAGAAACTGAAAAAAAGAAAATAGTAAACAAACATTTCTACAAATTACAACAAAAACAAATGTTTAACTTTGGTTTGGTAATATCTTGAATTCTGTTGCTCGAGTGGTAGAGCACTGATACTGCAAACAGTGCTTAACTTAGAGGGCAACGGTCCAAGAACTGTAATGTCACAAGACTTCAAGAAAGTGGGGCTTCAATGAGCCTTTTTCACAGGTTTAATTACAGATTTTATAGAAACATATCACATGGAAATTCTCTGAGTTGGTTAGATGAGATTCCTTGGTATTGTAACCGTGGGTGCTACAATGAGCTGTTGTCAAGACTGTGTTCAACAAGTTCAGTGAGTTTTTTTATACACTGTGCTCTGTAAATTATACCCATTTTGCATTATAATAAGTTTATTCCCAACAAGAAAGTTGAAAATATGTTGAGACTTTTGGTGATATCTTCTCTTTATATGTATATGATGGAAAGAGTTAGGACCCACCTGCTGTTTATCCAGAGGTATGATCACGGTGACGTTGTTATTTTTGGCCTTGCCGATCACCGTCTTGGAGAACTGCACTTGGGCTGTGATGTTGGTCACTGATATGGCATAGTAGTTGTTATTGGTGATGTTCAGAGTGTTCTAGAGGGAAGAAGAAAAAGGGTACAGTTCTGGCACTTGAGTCATTGATGGAAAAACCAATATTAAAAACCAATATCAACCTTTGATAAGAGATCGGTTGTCACTTTCTTGCCAAACTACCAAGCCTGAAGTGATTACCCGAACTACACTGGAGAAGTTTTGCTCGTCCCTTAGTGTAATTTTGCAGGAAAAACAAAACTATCTAGTATAACTATATAGTATAATCAATGTTCAAAGATGTGACTTTTTATTTTTTACTTCATGGCTTGGTCATGAAACTAAAACCAAAGAGAAGCCAATCCCCCCCGCCCCCAATAATTATTAAAGTCCCATGTAAACTGGAGGGAGGACCACTACAGAATCTTACTGTAATGTTGAGATACACGATCCGTCTATCATGGTCGTAGGAGACAAAGGCAGACTTCACTCCCACATAGGAGACGTCAATAGAACGAGGAAATAAGAAGAAGACAGCCAGGCCAGACAGCAGCAGGCAAAGGGCTACTGATATCGTAACGTACAGCTTTCTGTGAGGATAAGGAAAAGAGAAGTGAGACAGTGAAGTCACGCTATGCAACAGTGTTAAAAAAAGAGCTGTTCCAGTGCGACTTACGTCCTGCTTGGCCTGAGCCTCTGGTCGCTGTATGGAATCAGAGCCACAAGCTGATTCTCTTGACCTGTTAAAAGCAAAAAGATAAATCAAAATCATGGGGAGTCAGTTTTTTTTTTAGGGTTTTAAGTTGTACACTTTGAAACAAGGGCTGCAGTCTGGTCTCAGTCATAGGTCTGGCCATAAGAACACTTTTGGACCACCACCACCGCAATCTGAGGGTTTTCAAATTGTGTATGTTAATAGTGCTCAAAGGTCTGAGCACTCATTCATAATTTTCTTTGCATTAATTAGTTCCACCCAAGTTCCAGCAGATAGATCTACAAGTCTGTTCATCCTTAAGAAACTTCTTACACCTTATTTTTGCATTTGTAAAGACATAGGCACTGTTAATTGCCTATATAAGACTTGATTTGCTCTGGTTTGCTGTGAGTGGCCACTCCGTTGAGAGAAAGTTTGACTTTATTTATATTTATTTTTTGCCTCTTTTGTCCTTTGAACAGCAAGGTAAGTAAACATGAGTGTTTACTGACATTGTGTTAAATGATTGCTGGGTAATGATTTTTAAAAAATTTCAAGCTGTTAACCTCTTGCTGGCTTTTGGGGTTGCCAATGTGAAAAGTTACAGAGTGCAGCTTTGAAGATGGTGCTTTATGACAACAGTTGACACCATCATTGTTATTGGTACCAATAGTAGTGGTTTTCATTAGTATTATCATTAAAATTTTACCTCGTGGGATTCTGCCCGTGCCCTGACATGTGGGGCATGTGACACTGTCCCGGCCAGTGAACTCCACATAGGGGAACTGGGATACATCCCCGTTCTTTCCATCCTCCTCGCTCTGGCTGTCTCTGTACTCGGTGGCAGTCGTCAGCGCATCATGACTCTCGTCTTTCTGCTTGGCCAAATGTGAGTGGGACTTGCCCATGGCTGCAGCTGTCTGCACACAACAGAAAAGACAGCATGGAGAGGAGCTGCCAAATAGGTGCAGCCGGACGTGCTGACTAACCACATGCCACACACTCATTTGATTGTGAAATTGGGCTTGGACAGATTCCAAGAAACTTCTCCCAGGAGAACAAGCTTCACAATGTACCAATCGGGGTTGAACAAAAAAACTATAATATTCCTAGAAAATTCATATAAAGATTTATAGTTTGTTTACTCAGTAGATACGCCTCAGCAAAATTACTAATGTGACAGCTCATGCATTCAAAAAAAAAAACTAAATACAACAGAGACACTATACAACACAGTAAGAGAAAAAATTACATCAGGCAATAAATACTCGAAATGGTTGGATCCTGCAACACACATTACAGTGTTTGGAGTGATATATCAAAATTTTGCTATGATATATTCAGATTCAGAAAACTTTATTGATCCCTGCAGGGAAATTGCTTTGTTGCAGGGAATATTGCACAGTTTCCTCTAAAAAAATGTAAGAATCATACAGTTTTTGTCTTAATTGAGCACTTACACTTTGTTATACCAGCGCAAATAAATGCACTAAAAAACCAAAGAGTTTTGCATTTTTGTGGTAAACCAAAAAAATTAAGTAAGCTGAAATTTTAGTGTGTTTAGTACTCAATACAGTTTTAGTGACCTTACTGGATATTTTCATCATCGTGTCACCTCTTTCTATGATATTCCTCTTGGATATCTTGTCTAGTTTATAGTTTTGTCCTGATACTTGGAAAGTATAATGCTGTAATGTACCCTAGGTTTACTACAGCTCTTTTTCGTGAGCGAATAGTAAAGGGTAGCACATCTTGTTGGATTTTGTAAGCAGTGATCACCATATTGCTAAAGGGTAAAAAAAAGAGAAACGAGGAAGCTTTACATTTCAATGAACGTTATACGTGCACAACATGTAAATAAACATGAGATGTCACAAACCGCAGGCTGTAATTTAGACACCGTTCAGCGGCGTCCCAGTAGGACTAAACACGTTATGTCACTTATCGGGCCGCCATACTGCTGAGCTGCTGTGGCTGAGAGAGGAACACCATGTACCAACCGGAGGCAAATTGTTCAGCCGCCTACCATTTCACCACCAAATCCAAAGCCACACACTCTGCTATTGTAATATAAGGAACAAAACAGTCCTCTCTTCACGTTTTCTTGTTATTCTGACACTGAATCGTAATGACGGATGGTGACACGGAGACAACGGCGCTCCATGTCGTGCTGCCCGCATCGCTCACACTGTCACCGAAACCCCTTCAAATTATCATAGGAAATTCTCATGCGTTGAAAGCAATACATTTTACACAAGTGCTGTTCGGTTTTCGACTGTAAACGCCTTACCTTGGTGTGTTTTTATTCAGATTTGCGTGCCATTCGCTGGTCGCGACGTTGTTTGTTGTGGTTCACACCAGCTGAACACAGCGAAACGCCCCCTCCTCGGCTCATTGGACAGACTCACAGGGATAAACCGGCACTCACTGCTCAGACCCTACCAAAACACACAGCACTGACACAGTCACAGCCCTACAGGCTGTACTGCACCAACAAAGCAACTCGGGCCCTGCAAAGATAATGTAGGAACATCAGTGAAACCATATGAGATACAAACTAACATAAAACACTGTAAGCTGTAAACTATGTGGGATAATATAGATAGGGGTGTTTATAGGACCTGAAAAGATTTGGGGCTAAGGCCAGAAAATCCGGGACTTTGCCTCTATTGTAGGGAATCCTCCCTCTTGAGAGTATTTTTTACATTTCAGCATCTACAAGCCCCGTATTCGAGCATTTGGAGATGAACACTGAGAAACTAGATTAAGTCTGTTTATTAACAAATAACAAAAAATAAGAGAGAGAGAGAGAGAGAAATGCTGTATGTTGTATGCAAATGTTTCCTGTAAATGTCAACAGTTATTCATAGTTATCTTTATCCTTTTCCACAATAAGTGGGAAAGCAGCAATTTCTTAAAATGACAGTCAAATGTGTTCATATTTGACCTGAGGACAAAAAGGGATGTTGTGGTTCTGCACCTTTTTGGTAAAAGATAAAAATGTGATTTATTCTTAAAGCTTAAATGCACCATGCTGCAACTGATTTGAAATTTCCTTTCAGCTGTGTGAAAGTGGGTATGTAAAAATAAATCCACAGCATTATTTGTCTTGCTGCTTGACATAACTTATTTACATGAGATAATCCACTCACTCGTTGCGTTTGTTGTTATGTCGTTATTTGTCTTCAAACCTTGGCCCAAACTGCTGACTCAGAGGTCATCCCGGGGTCGTCACACTGAGCACACAGTCACCGAGGGCAGGGGTTTTCAGACTTTTTCATGCTCTCGGCCGTGCCATTTGAAGTGATTTTACACTAGAGGCCCTGATATGAAACAATAATTTGGTTTATTGAATAGTCTAGATGCCATATCAAATACTCGCAAATAGATTCGGAGTGGTGTCATTAAAACACAGTGTTAAAATAATCACTTGTATTTCGTATCAATGTATAGTGAATTCAATTATAGTGAAATTAAACTACTATTTATGTTGCTGAGGACCCCCTGGAAAGCCCTCAGGGACATTCTTTGAAAACCACTGTGCCACCTTGAAGAAACAGACAACAGTGACTACAAAAGAAGCAGGATAAAGCATAGCTAAAGTAAATTTGGTTGCACATTTATCTTATTACAGTAATAGCAAAGTGTTTATGGTGTCTGCAGAAAGATTTGAGTTCTCCAATTTACACTCAGATGTCAGAAAAAACAAAACAAAACTTGTGAATACGATTGGAAATTGGAATATTTTTTGACATCCCTCCAGTCTTTCCCATTCAGAACTACAGGGGCAGGCACAAGCGTCGTTCTGGTCTTCGTTCCATTCAGTTTTTATCTGGCTACTAACATGGATTTTCCAGGCTGTAGTTTCTTGTTAACTTATCGGACCTGGGCTAACAACAAGCTAGACTCAGAAACTAATGCCCTGGAACAGAGATAACTCTGAGGCGAGGCGTCAAAAATGTGATACCTTGTCCTGATGAAATACAGTGTTGATGCAAAATTTGTGGCACTTGATGCTGCAGTCCTTTGTGATGTGTTTATTGTAAAAAAAAAAAAAAATCATATTGCAAAGACAATAAAAATAAGAAATATTGTACAGCCATAGTGGGTGCACAAGTTGTGGTTTAGGATATCAAGGAGTCCAGATTTGTCCTGATCTTTTCAGAGAATGAGGCACACTCAAGGGGAATTACCAGCCATTGTTAAATTCATTATTAATTTGCAGGAAGAGAGAACATGCACAAAGAATGGAGCCATAGATGACTAGTAGTCCATTTTCACACGGAACACTACATCAATGCTGCTATTAACTACAGGGTTTTAGGCAGGAAGTCTGGATTGGAGATTGTTTTGAATGGAACGTACAACAAGAAATCAAAGTTGAGTGTGCTAATTGTCTGCTTGAAATATGCATATACAGTATTGTGCTTTTTTGAAGTGAATTACAGCAGTAGAGCTCAGCTGTTAAGATGACTTGAGGGCTGAGGGGTACCCAGCCAATCAGGAGAGAAGTTATAGAGTCTAATGACATTAGGCAGAAAATATCTCTGAGGACGCTTCTTGGAGCATGGCAGTGGATTCAGTTTGGGGCTGAAGGTCTCTTCTGTGCTGGTGTCTTATGTGTCTAGCCATCATGTTTCTCTTTGTCACAGCCTCCAAAGACTCAAGACTGACTCCCAGTTCAGAGCCAGTCTTTTTTATCAGGTTGCAGGCGTGGAGTGATAACAGTAAAGAGCAACAAAAAGTTAAAAATAACCTTCAGTGTTCTGTTAGTGTATGCACACATAAAAACTATCTGAATGTTGTAGCTCTAGCTGCTCCATATACTGTTGGCTAGTTTACACTCTTAACAGTGCATCACATTTAATGTTTTGCATGGAAAAGCTTCTTCTGCAAAGTAACTAGGAACTATGGCGGTCAGATAAATGTAATGCAGTAAAAAGTACAAGAATATCCCACTGAAATGTAGCAGAGCGAAAGCAAAGTCTGTAAAGTCTCCCAAAATGGAAATACTCATGTAAAAAGCCAATACCTTAAAACTGTCAGGAAGTACAGTTCCTGCGTAAATATACTTTCTCCTCAAAGTAAAATCTCCAATCTCCTCAATCTCCATCTCCAAGGTGCTTTACAGGCCCACAAACACAACAGGACGACGCCTCCTGACTGACTATAATGTTACTTCTTCTCTGCCTCCTATTTCTTCGTCTCCTCTTTTCTCTGTGCCTTCTCAACACTCTCTCCGTCTCCTTCCTGTTCCTCTCCTTTTGCCTCCTTTCTTATCCTCTGCTCTTGTTCTCTCTCTCCTCCTCCTCCTTTTCCCTCTCTTGCCTTTCCTGGTGTTCCTTCATCTCCAGTGCTTCTTGATGTGAGGACACTCGGGTGCCATCTGCCTCCTGTTGAGTTTGGTGTTTTTTTGATTGTCTTTCCCCTTTCCCCTCTCCTTCTTCTCCATCCTATCCTCCATTTCTTTCTCTTCTCTCTCATCTTCCTCCTCCCTCTCCTCTCTTTCACTCTCATTTTCCTCTTCCCTCTCCTTTTTCCCCGTCTTCCTCCTCCTCTCTTTCCTTTCTCCCTCTCTTTCACTCTCTTCTTCCTCCACCGTCTCCTCTTTTTCACTCTTCTCTGCCACCTCCTCCTCTTTCTCTCTCCTCCCTCTCATCCTCTTCCTCTCTTTTACTCTCCTCTTCCTCCTCCCTCTTCTCTCGTGTGGCCTTCTATTTTCTTTCTCCTTCATTTTCTTCTCTTTTCTTTCCCTCTCCTTCATCTCCCTCCTTTTTCTTCTGTCTTTCTCTTCCATCCTTTCCCTCTTCTCTTACTCCTCCCTCTCCTCCCTTACTCTCTTCTTTCTTTCCTTTTGCATTCCCCTTCTCCTCTCCTCTCTCTCTCTTTCATTCTCTTTCTCCTCTTTACTTTTCCTCCTCTTCTCCTTTCTTTCCCTTTGCTCCATCTCCCTCTTTCTATCTTTTTCAATCTCCTTCTTCCTCTCCTCTTTTTCTTCATCCTCCTCTTCCACCTCTCTCTCTCTCCACCTCTGTCTTTGCTTCTCTTTTATCTCTCTCCTCCCTCCTTTTCTCCTCTCTTTCACCACTTTCTCCCCATCTCCTCTCTTATACTCTCTTTGCCCTCATTCTTCTATCTTTCTCTCTTCTTTTTACTTTCTCCTCCATTTTCTCCTTTCTTTCATCTCCTTCATCTCCACCCTCCCCTCTCTTTCTCTCTTTTCTTCCTCCTCCATGTTTTGCCTTTCTCTCTTCTTTCTTTCCATTCAATTCAATTTCAATACCGTAGGCTTTATTGGCATTACATTTTCACATGTGTTGCCAAAGCACAATAATACATTTAAAGCAGCTACAAGGAGTTTTTAACTGGTTATGAAACAGTCTCAATTTAATCCTGATGCCTCTATATGACCTACATAAGCAAACAAGACCATCAGCAGAACATTGGCTATTTCTGTTTCTATATAGTTATTCTAAATTCCTGCCACCGGTACAGATTCCCCGCAAAATCAGATGAAACAATTTACTGCATGCAGACCGGAAAGAGCCTATGTTTACATTACATGTGGCATTGTAGCATGACAGAGCACAAAGATGTTACTAAGACGAGGGTAGGACATTTCTCTTCATTTGATAACGTTAAAAGTAAAATTAGACTCGTTGAAAAAAAAACAAGAGGGAGCACAAGTGAGAGAGAGGGGATGGTCAAGCAAGCTAGAGAGAGGCAGTTGTCAAGCGAGCTAGAGATTGAATGAAGAGAGCAACCGGCGGTAGAACAAAGCAGTTGAATCAGATAAATAAAAGGTTATTTTCTGATTGTTTGATGGCGGTTACGTTCTAAAACACAAATAAACACGTCCACACCTCTGCACAAGCTCGCAGGAAGGCGCCACATTACATTTACAGCTGTGGAACTAAGATAGACATTTAAATTGAATTTGTATGGTGATATTATGAATTATAAATATGCCATTTAAAAGAGCATCATAAGCAAGACAAAATGAAGTGGACAATAAGTCCTGATGTTATGTATGAACCTGTGTATGAACCTGATGTTTTCTTGTCCACAAACCAGAAATGATCCTTACACTCATGACACATCAGGATCACCGTCTGGCCCACACTGAAGCAGACAGTAATGTGGTTCAAGGTTCCTGGAAAACCTTGTCAGCTGACAAACATTTCAAAGAAGTTTCCAATTAGGGCAAATTTTACCACGAGCACCACCTTCGTAACTTGTGGTTTACCACATTATTCCTTTAGGCTGCAAATATAACTGATGCTTCCCAGTTTAACATGCATATCCTAGGATCCACAAACAGATGGCAAGAGGCTTGATAATAAATAAAGTCAACAAGATTTTGTGTTTTTGTAGACATTCAGGGGATTTAAGTAATATTCTCGTATATTATACTATGGTGTAGTTATAGTTTGTTTATAATAACAAAAGAGTTTGACCTGCAGTAGAACAAAATTTTACTACATCACAGGCAAAGGAAAAGTGTATTTTAATTCTGTGAAATATTCCTTTAACCCAACTGAGATACTCACAGCATTCAGAATTATTTTACTTGGGTAAAATAGTGTTTTACTCTAGTAAAACTGTTACCTCAGTCAGATTTTGCTCAAGGTAGATGAGAACTAGGCCCAGCTGTTTGAGAAATTACTTGTAAAACTAAAAGAGTAGCTTAAAAATAAGAGCAGCTCACTAAAACTTTGCTCAACATAGTAGTTACTTTCAAATAATTACATGGGTGTTTTAAGCATATCCTTTTTTTAATTGATCATCAGATCTAGTAATGGGACATTATGGGATGTTCATTTCAGAATAATTACAACCTTACCATTAATGATATATTGAACTTGCTTCTCCAATCTCAAGTAAAACTAAGAACTCTTAAAAATTAACTCAAGAAGTAATGGAAGGATATACTTAAAAATATTCAGAAGCATTTCTCCAAACTCCACTCATGTAGCTAAAACAACTACAGTAGTTTTAATTAGTTAGTACCTAGTTATGTCTTTATCAGCCAGATGATGGCAGTGTGCTGCCATAATGTAAACATGTGGTTCAGCAGTACAGAGGGTGCTGATTTTTTTTGTCAACAACAGCACAATCATTAGTGCCAGTGGGCAAACATCAAATTATTGTGATAATAGATTTATTTTAATCTCTTTAATCTCTCTATGAATTCACAGGGACCACTCTGAATAATGCATAATGTGGCAAACCAAGGGAAAAGCACACTTGGCTAATAAATGGCTAATAAATAATAATCTCTAAAGCTTTTGCACCAACTGTGCTGAAACCAGATCTTGGTCAAGTAATATTTGAAAATATCTTTTGGCATTTGTTTTGACCTACTTGAATACCAGATGGGTGGAGTTTGCTGAATGAGAACAACTCAGGTGGTGTGAAGTCAGCTGTCAGTCACAGAATAGTACACTAAAAACATCTTTCATATACTTTTCCTGGGATTGTGTTGCTCACTGGCACTCATGAGTCATTGTATAGCATTTTGTTGGAAACCCCATCCATCTGGTGGACCAAGAGGATCAAAACAAATGCCCAAAAATGAATAGCAAATACTGTTTGACCTAGGTCTGACAGTGACCTACTTGGCATCACCCACAGCTCTGTCATAGTACCAATGCTTAGATGACCAGAAGACTGATCATCAGCAGAGGCTGTGAATATCCTCTAGTCTAAAATGCGATGAAAATACAGTGCCTTCGTGATGTGCATCCACAGCATTTTCTAAATGTTTTATGAATCATCAAGACTGTGAATTCCCCAGGCTTGCACAACAATTATATGGTGAATGTACAGCAACAAACTAAATTAACTTGGTGTAGAGCTTTGGGAACCAAAATATTTATCCATTAAGAGATTCAGAGTTCAAATCTGCTGCGTAGGAAGCTGGTGAAGACAGCTAGAGCTTTGGAGTTAGAATACTCCTTTCTCTATTAACTGTTATTAACTGGTGTGAAATTACCACCAGCCAAATGCTGGTAGGTGGCGGCAGGTTTGTCAACTCTTCCAGCCCCTTTGGCAAGAGACCAGCCGTCGTTCAGGTCCAGTGGAATATGAGGCGATCACCCCTTGTTTGTTTCCTTTGGTTCAAAATAATGGTGGAAAAGTCTGCGTTGTTGCAGTTTTGTATTTGATTTGTTTATGTCCACACTGTTCAAGTATAAGTTAACCATGGCTTGTAAACAAACATCACATGGGCCCACAAGTATTTGGTTCATTGGGTGGAGATTTGGTAACCTGTCAGATTTTTATTCCAGTCCAGTAAATTCAGTTAAGCATGATGGACTTGTCTGTGCTCTTTATCAGAATTTTCCTTCTCTGATGTCCCTGTCAGGTAAGACCTCATGGAGAAATAGCGGAAAATGGGAATCAGTGGAGACTGTAGTTTGTAGTTTGTTCATTTTGTCATGCTAGGCTTTGAGTAACTGTCTGTTTCAAGATGTCAACATCTGTCTCCTTATAACCATAAACCTTGCATTATGGGATTGTTTCCTGTAGTAGGTTTGAATTACAGTCTCACTGCTAACAAGCACTACTGCATTTCACTTGGAGGAGGACAGAGACTCGTATTTTCAGTTGTCTTGTTTGCAGTTATTCTCTGCCAACACCTGCAGAAAACAAACTGAACTAAAGAAGTGAACGCCCTTAGTGTAAATGTGCCCTAAACTCATTAGCAGGAAGTGTGATGGTACTTCGGTTTCATTTGTTCTCTGTGACTGACAATGAGAGGAGTGGCTTTCAAATCGGTATGATCACGTAGAGTCGAACTAAAGAATTTTAACTTTGGTAAGCAAAAAGAAAAGAATTCTTGATTTAGCACCTAAAACATTGGAAGCACAACAATTGCACTAATATGTGCAGACAGTGGCCAGTATTATTGTCTTCTAACTCAAGTAACACCCAGATATTAGCTAAAGCTACAATAATCAAAATCGGTGATGGATGATTTAGGTGAGAACCATTGGATGCTCATTTTCCCTCTGATTTTGATTGTTGTAGCTTTAAAATCTAAAAAAAAAAACAAAAAAAAAAAAACATGCTTTAGTGCATCCGATCCCTTTAAATACTGAGAATGGCTTGTGAATTCTTGGGTGTGCTTGCCAACGTGGCTGCTGGGCAAAAGAGCTAGCTTCCTACCCTGCTTATTAATGAGGTCTGTCTTCCCTAATCTCAGCATTCCTTCCCTGTTACTCGAACTCACAGTCCCAATACAATCGTGTCGTGCACAGGGAGGACTAATTCAATTTGAATTACCGCAACGCATATGAAAACGCCTCAGCACCAGTCTGAGGAGTGCAGGTTAAAAAGTGGCAGCGCTGGTCCAGTCTGCAGTATGAGGAACTGCCTGTGTGTCCCCGATAAGAGGGAGTGAGTGGTGAGGACACATCAGCCTACTTCAGGTGTCAGCACTTCAAACTGGCTGCACAGCTTTAGAGGGAATGTGTAAAACTCTATATTGCAGAGGTGAAGTGGAGGATATTCTGAGTTCGTAGTATTTGATGTCTAGTGTCAATTTGTACTTAACCTTAAAAAAACAAGAAATACAGTATGAAGACTTTGGATGGTGAGTCAGTCGATTGCTGCTCTCGCTGTCTTTCTGCTTCCCTCCCTTAGTGTGGCACAGCTAAAACACATGCTTCATACTCAGTTGATGTGCCTCCCCTGGCGTATTACAAGTCTGCAGCAATACAATACTAAGCCACCAGGGTTATTAGACATGATCAAACATATTATAGTGCTGTACAATTAACATATGTAAATATTAAGCCTGCATTTTCTCTATTTGATTCACCAGGAAATTAGTGAGCGTCACTGCGCCCTATCACTCCCAGTCATAAGCTGTTTGAAGACCTTTAAACTGAGCACTGAAGTCGAAAGTAAATAGCAATTACTGAGCTCCTCAAAACAGTATTAACAGCCCTTCAAGTGAATTGCCATGCACTTGTTCTTAATTGCTAAGTTGCAAACTTTAATACTGAAGTATAGTTAAAGGTTAACAACTGTCGCTGCATAAGGGAAAAAAGTAGTTCAGATGAATTTGTGATGGCATAAAAATAGTCAGTGGCTTCTGATCCACTGTGGCCTCTGAGATAGTGAATATCATTCATCTCAGGTATTTGTCTGGGTTGGTGTACACAGTTGGACGAATCATCCTAATAGTTGTGATAAACTGGGATTACTAGACGGGAAATCTTGCCGTTTTGAAATGGATTCTCAGTAGGAACGTCTTGCCCCCAAAACACAGGTCATAAAAAAAACTGCAGCGTGGAAAAATTGTGTACTGCACAAAATTTAACAGGGATTCACCGTGGTCTGACCCAGCAGTAGGAGGATTTATTTTGCACAGGCCCCACCAAACATTTTATGCAGCAGAAAAAGCAGGCGTCGAGAAAAGGATCAACAAATTGGCCATGCGACTGTACATAATGTATGATCCTACTAAAGATGCAGAACAAATTGAATCCCCAAATTGCAAATGAGTGATTTCTGCTCTTAAAATGAATGCAGTTGGGAGACATCTTGTATAGAACACTTCCATGAAAAGATTTTTTTCTTCTGACTTTCAGAATTTTTAAGATTGAAAAATCTCGTTCCTGTGATATCAAATACAATCACATTGAACATTCATACTGGTCTTGAAATGGTTAAACAACTGATTTTAAGACTTGAAAGTTAATTTTATATGAGGCTCCAGTTATGAAACAATTGTGTGGGCAAGACACCACTGATTCTCTGGCTCATGCTCTACATTCAGTTCAAATAACCATTTCTTGGAAGAATTTGTCATATCTGCCAACATCCGTTACCTGTGGTTTTGTTGCTGTGGCAATTTTTTTTTTCAAAATGAGAACACTTAGTCCACTTGCCATAATATTTTTCTGTTAAGTAGCAGGAGGAAAAAAGGAGAGGGACACAGGGAAAGGGAGACACAGCAGAAAGAAATAAGTGGGATAGCGTCCAACAGAGGTATGAATGCTTGCAGAGACAGGGACTTAACCAGTGCTCATCACTGGCACTGCTGAGACTTTTTAAAGACGAGATAGACTGCAGCAGGAGGTCAGTCAGATAATTCCAAGCGGATATACAGTGCTCAGGCAATTGCGAAGTATCATTTTGTTGTTGTTGTTGTTGTTGTCACATGAAGCTGACCTTTGATTCACCTCTGGCCAGCTGAGCCATCAGTCTTCACATCTGTCTCCATCTGGTAGAGATCTGGATGATATGCATATATCCTCCTAAGACCCAGTGATTGTAAGGCTGCAGCTGGGATTAACTCCTGGTTTGTTAATGGCACTGTAGGTCCCAGATTGTGGCTAATGGGTCATTCTTAAGAACAAAGCAGGAAACTAACATTGCCATCCACCAGTCACAGTGCCTAGTGCATTGGATTGACAACCCATAATCACTATTTCACCATGGAAGATGGCATCAAATGCTGGTTGGTTACATGCCAAAGGGCCTGGTAGAGTGGATGCACTTACCAGGTTCTTTCACAATTTGCCAGTATTTGGCTGGAGGCTGGTGATTATTTCCCACCCTGCTCATAAAGCATGTCAGCTATGAGCACCATGCAGCATTTCTGATTAACTCCTGTTGGAATCCAATCTGATGCTCTATTTAAAAAAGAGAACACTCTGTTTGGAACAGAGCAAAAAATATCAGAGGGATTTACAAAGAGGTTTAGATAGAAGATATGGGAAAATAAGATGAAAACATGAAATTAATTCAAATCATATATTTTCAGGTCTGCTTCATAGCTCTCTAGCCAGCATGAGAAATTAAAATATTGTGCCAAGTTATGGTACAAGGAATTGTGTGTATACAAACTCATTTTATTCCGTTTATTAGCAATTAAAGCATAGCTTGCTTGATATCACTTCACTACCTCTGTAACCATTCAAACAAGAAGATCTCAGGTGTTAATGTGTGTAACTTAATTAATCAAGCTGAAAAAGAGCACACATGCTCAACACATCACTTCTTTAGATAAACTGTATTTTACAGACTGCACAGGGACTCATAATGCTAGCACTAACATGATAGATTGTAGTATTTTCAGCACATAAACTTGGTACTATAAATAAAGTACTATATGGCTTAGAGGCTGTTTCTACTGTAGATCAGTTCTTGGTTTTCTTGAACTCTACCTCAGTCGTGTGTGGAGCGGGTTAATTTAGCTCCATCACAGGTCCGAGGTCAATTACTTAGCCAATCAGCTGGAGTAAATTGAATTAAACTTGCTGTGGAGCCTCAGAATCAGCAGTTAAAAAGGGGAAGAACTGTAGCCAAAAGACAGGAACTTAAGTTTCTGTCTCAGTTATAATCCAAACTACAGTCCAAGTTTTTGGTCATGTGGAAAATCCTAATGAGCTCCTAGAGTTTGCACAGTCCACAAAACTCTTAACTGAATAGTACATGAAACAGTTTAGCTCTTGGACTCGAACACTGACAGTTGAATTCAAGGAAATCAGACTCCTAGATGCTTTGTGAATTTGCTTCATTGCAACATAACTGTGTTTGCCAACATTGTAATTGAATAATAGCTTAGGTAACAGCTTAAATATTTTTCTTTTGTGTTAGTCTGTGCTGTCAGTTAATTTAACACAATAGTGTTTCAACCTATAACCATTTAACAAAAGTGTTTACATTTGCTGTTATAAACACCTGGTGTCAGATAGGTCTTTTCTGGGGAAAATCCTCTGATTCACAGGAAGTGATGCGTCACCGGCAGCAGCAACAGCATTTTTCTTTTTTATTTATTTGTTTTCAAATATAAAATGAACTGGGTAGTTAGCATGACACCACAGCAGTGAGCACATAGTACCAGATAGGTTGGCAAAATTTGTTAAAAATGAGGATCTTGCAATTTACTGCTTAAAAACTGTAGAGAAAAGTACATTCCGTGTACAAATGAATGCAAGATCATCTCTGCGCAGTAGTAAGGCATGCAAATTACACCATGAAAAGTGGCTAATAGATGAGGGGGGAATAGGTGATAGTGGTAAAATATTTACCTCTGCTGACAGACCTCAGATGTGGTTTGTTCTTTTCTCTGTCTGAGGCTATTATGCTGTTAGCATGGGAATGAGGATGCAGCGCTCTGCTCTTACTCTAATCCCCTTGATCACCTTTTAATTTAACAAATTGCAGCTTGATCAGGAGACAAAAGAGGACGGGAGGGGACAGAACAGGGAACGATGCAGAGCGGCCTGGGTTATTGTTGGTCATGTTTTGCAAACCTTGACCTACACAGGTCTCCTCTGTTTGGGCAATAGAGGCTTTGGGTGCAGCATTTCCTGTTGAAGTCAGAGGTTGGGAGAAGTTCACACCGCCATTGCCTGTGATGTGTGTCTCTGTCAAGTCACACACACAAAATTCACAGCCCCTTGTCTTGTGCATGAAATGTCTTGCACTGGCCACTCAGCTATAGCACTGTCTTCCGTCATCAAGCGGGAGTGGGTGGGGTGAGTGTCAATCAGTAAGCCTGTCGACCCCCCACAGATATGTAGTGTTATGGCCACTTAGTGCTACATGGGGCAGGGAAAATCCTACATACTGTACTGCCCCTTTAACTGAAAACAGGAAAATCTGACAAATTGAAGTGATGAGGTTTTCCTGTGAAAGCAGAGATAATTTTGCTGAAGGAGCACATACGCCCAAACCTTGTAAACCCGTGGGTTAGCTTAAGGACTATGTGCTGTCTGTCATTACTCTCATTTTTGTTTAAGTCTCCGCTAAGAGGCATAGCAACGCTACATTGAGGAGTTAATGAGCTTTATATGCAAACACAGACATGCATGCACACTGACACAGACTGCAGACGACAACTTGCATGCACATGAAAAGTAAATACACACACAAAAAAACACCCACATGCACACACGCGCGCACAAGCACCCCCACACACACATTCTTGCCTGTCAAATCATATTAACATCAGGTCAGGGTGCTTTTTTGAACTGGTTGCTATGGCAGCAATGAGTGAAAATGGCTGACAATGGGCCATTCCTACAGGCATTTCCATCAACAGAGAACTACAGCATTGAGATTGTTGTAACATGCAACTCCTAGAGAGTGCTCACTACCACTGTGCTCAGTATATTAGATAGAGTGAGACTCAAAAACGCATGAATAATCCAAGTGCTATTGATATGCTTGAAATGGCCGCAATTTTTCATCGTAAAAGGGTTCACCACCTTCAGGCCTGCACATCTTCTGTCTATTAACAGTGGTGGAAAAGCCCAGGAATAAAGTTTGTTCTGTTTATACTGAGGTTATCTAGTCTTGCAAAAAACTGGATTTGATGTAAAATTGTCCAGGGTTTGTAGTTAATCTGAATTTAATGAATTGCCATCTAGTCTTTTTGTCCGATTTCCCTTTATTATAGCTTATGGTGTTGCCAGTTTGATTGTTTTGTTTCCAAATTAGATATAGAAATTGAAATGTGCTATACACGATAATGGTGATTATTGTTATTACTACTGCTGCTAATACTAATAATAATAAATATACATTTAATAGTTTCTCTCCATTGAATTTCTGTTCTAAAGTAAGTTCTGAATTAACTTTGTGCGCTGGCAGTCTAGAGTCACACATATAGTGCTGTAACTGACTATAGCCTCAAGAATGCAGTCTAATTACTTTCGCTTAATTTGACAGATGTCAAAATTCTGACAGTCAAAAACAACGAGGTCAAAGTGATAACTTATTCTGAAGGCATATTGCTCGAAGTCATGATGCCAAGGCTTTTTATGAATAGAGATCTTATTGTTATTATCTTTGCTGATCTGAAGAGAATTTTAGTGTGCCAAGTTTTTTGTTGTGCCCTGGGAGGACAAGTTGTTTACATCTAACTGAGCAATCGCAGAGTCAGAAGTGAAAATCCCTTTAATCAAGTACAATAAACGCAGAGGAATTTGTGCCATTGTGCCTTTGTGCCATAAACATGATACCAATTTGCAGAGTTACTGCAGTACATCCTGCAAACAGATGGTGCCTCACAAATCCTGGGTAGCTCTAAGGTTGTATTTCCAACCACCAGCACGTACTTTCATATAACCCCTCTGCCACGGTTGTCACTGGGTTTTGTCTGTAATCCACAATGGGTGTGATCCTCAGTTTGCTGTAGCAGCTTTCCTCTCAACAACCAGGAAGGTGCTGTACACGCCGGCATGACGTGAAGGCAGAGATTTGGCATGTGGGTCGTGATTTTATTTATTTATTTATTTATTTATTTATTCTATTTTCAGTGGCTTGGCAGAGAGGCCACTAAAAAAGCAGCCCTGTCTGACCTCGTTCTGCTGCAGCCCCTTTTTGGTTGCTTTTGATAATGATACCGAC
>OMKZ01002780.1:5190-20172 GCA_900302535.1 Neoniphon sammara | reverse complement strand
ATAATGATACCGACCCATATTTGCTGTGACTATTTGAGGACTGTTTCGTTTAGCAGACAAACAAATTTGTTTGTTTTCTAAATGAAATTTTTCAGTGCAATTTATCTAAATGTGAGCACAAGGGAAGCCCCTCCGCTGAAACTAAATGAGATCAGAGACTGGCAACCTCCATGCACCCACCCACGCATGTGCACACACACATACACACACACACACACAAACATGCACACACACACACATCTGTATTTTAAGTTGCAATAGGATGAAAGGGTACAAGGGAGTTTTATTTAAATTTTATCATAGTTTTTACTCTATAGGCCTAAAATTTTTTGCCTCATACTTTATAACATATTTCTAATTATACATGACATAATTATAACATAAGCACCTTTTCCACACCACTACAAGTGAGAACATCTTGTCATAGTGAAAGGTTAGCTTGATATGCTAAAACATGTTTTTATAGCACCGCATGTCAGGCTAATGGAGTTGAAAACAAGGAAATTTATGTCAAGCCTCTGCAAATGAATTGACTAGTGAAGAGGGAGAAATGTACTGTAAGAGCTTGCTGATTGTCATTTTTGAAGGCAGGTAACTGTTCAGATTGATTAGATGTGCCTTGTGATTGTCAGAGGCAGCACTGTGTTTGATGGAAATTGTGTGGATTTATTTACACCCACATGAAGAGCAACTGAAAATCTTATTATGGCTTGCATATCACAATGCACTTTGTTGACACACCAGAGTATACATCTTTTTATATTTAATCAAATTTATTGTGGGGATTTTTCTCATTCACATACATTTAATCCATTTACCAGTTCAGTAAGGCTTACCTTTTCTATACTGTGGATATTGTCTGAAGTGATAGTATGCAAGATTTTCCTGTTTCTCTTGATTTTGGTGACATTTTTGGTCATAAGCACTTATGTTCTGTACATGTCTTTGGTATTTTGTAGGGATTTGCCCAACATACTGTAATCATCACAGTCACTCAGTGTAGCAGAAGCTTTTTCTGAGGAAAGAGGGATCTTTTATAGGTGCTTGGAACAGCAAATGTAAAAGCTTTCATGAATTTGGCCATAGGTGCAGTTGCTATTGTACGGTATCAACGGTGATAGAGAGTATCACAACAGATTTATGTGATTTCTATTTATATTAAAAAGTTTATGCTAAAAGTTTATAACTTAGAGCTCCAAATGTGCACTAGGCAACTTTGACCGTTTGTAGCCCTGATATTTAACATTTTGAAAAACCCAGACATCATGTGACCTGATGTCAATTAACGTACAGTCAACTCATTTTTACCAGCTTTGGCGAGGGGATTCACCATCGTCACTTACAGCTGTGAAATTGCATTTTGTTCTTAAATTTCTATTCATCACTTCCTGTGCAAGATTTATTGCCAGTGACTGAATGCAGCAACACAATTTCATCTGGGCAAACAGGGAAAGTCCTCAGGGTCATACTTAGCGGGGATGAAGCTCTCTTTTCTATTGCAGACCCATTTTGTGATTTAGGCTGATGAGGCGGGTGTATTTTTACATGCATAATATACATAATGTAGTGCAGCTTTAATGCTGATTTCAACCTAATAATCAAGGATTGCATCAATCGATTGAATGGTTTTATCCTGCAGTGGAGGTTAGAAGTCAAGTCTGAGTGGAAGACTATATTAATCAGTGGGAGGCTATGTAAAGTAACAGCCTTTTTCTCTGAGAAAACCATGTAATGCATATGGGTGGCGGCACTGTGTCTCATCAGTTTAATTGGTTTTGGCTTGATGAGGACTGCTGAAAGTGGTCAGTTGGATGAGGCAAGCCCTTAATCTTGTGGATTCCTTGCCTCTACATGGGTCTAGGTCTCCTGTGAGTGTATGAAACAGTAACTGGGCATGTCAGATGATGGGTCTCAGCAAACATGTAAATATTAGCACCAAAATGGAAGCTGAGATGATGTCCAGAGTCATTTGTGTCTGCTAGCTACATCACTTTGGGAAACTGGGACCTAAATGTCTTCCAACTCTGCCTTAATATGAATTTTTACTGTGCCACAATATTATATTATGAAAATTTTGTGTTTGTTTGGGATGATTTTGAACTTGGCCACCCCCTGTCGCTGTCTATTTAATGCTTGCTGAGTATAACACACACTAATCTAAATCCCTCTCAGAATAAGATAATATCTTTGTGTGTACAGTATATATGTGTGAATGTGGCTGTGTGTGTTTTACTGAACTGTGCCTGAGATTACAGGTCCCACACACACCAGTCTGGATTCTAGATTCCTGCTAGAGTAAGATGAGGATCATGTGTGTATGTGTTTGTGTGTGTGAGAGAGTGTGCATGAGTGACCTAGCAACACTTGAGGCATTGGGTCCCACACAAGCTGGCGTGTGAGCTCCTCCCTGAGTAGGACGGGCGTATATTGGGGGGAGAGAGAGAGAGAGAGAGAGAGAAAGAATTAGTGTGCACAGTAGGTAGCTTTCTATCCATGCATATTACAGCAGATGCCGGTGGATTCTTTATATCCCTTTGAACACAGAGTAAATATTTATCTGGCCATATGGCTTTTGAACAAATGTTTAGATATGTCTGCAGTTCCTTTTTCCCTGTTGGCACGCCAGGCTCCCTGGGCAGGGTTGCTTAAGCCTCCTGTAAAGACACAGAACTCCTCTGACCTCAGGGTTGATCTCATTAAGCCATTACCCAGCTTGCGCTTCCCTAAAGATTCTTTAGGATGGATTACAGGACATACACTCAGAAATGGGATTACTTTGAGGAGGCTCACAGTGAGAGTTGCACATCCAAATGATAATCAGATCTCAGATTAAGTGAACCAAATATTTATAACGTTGATAATCAGGGACAGAGTGTATTTCAAGTTCAGTCTCTCCCACCTGCACAACTTTGAAATGAATACCAGGTCTTGGTTGAGTAGATTTTGCTAGCATTTGTTTTAAATTGCATCCAGGACCAGTTGGGTGGAGCATCAGGTTGAGTAATACAGCAGAGAGATGTATACTAAATTGACATTCATGCATTTTCCCATGATTGCTAAACTTTCTGGTATTCATTTTATTGTCTCCGTGGCAGGCCACACCCATCTGGTTCCTCAAGCACATTAAATGATTTATTTGCAAAAACTGTTCAAACCAGGCCTGCTGTACTGCTGGATAGACCTGTAGTTTCTGCCAACCTTGATGTGTAATACTTCATTATGAAATGGTCCGCGGTGACTTTGGTGGTTACTTTTAGCCCATAGGCAATCACTGCAAACAGCTTTGTCCAGGAGAGATGTATGGGGACTATTTCACAGAATACAACATTTAATCAATTCCACAACATTGCAGTCAAAGGATCAAATGTAGCTTTCCTCTCTCTGCCAGCTGCAGGAGGGAGCATTGCAGTATTACATCCATTTGATGGGCCATTGGTGTGTGTAACTTGAATCTGTTTGGCTCAGAATGTCTTTTCTCCCTGATATTGGATGGGCCCTATAGCAGGTATACTGTAGCTGTAAATGTCAGTTACCACAACATTTCTGCCTCTTATTGAACTGTGGGACCTTGGTGTTTTGTGTTGCATGTGTAAGTGATGTTGAGCCTTCAGTGCTGTCAAGGTTCACTTTTTGTTGATATTACTTGTGCTACGTTATATGTTATGTTTTGGAATACACTTTTTACACTATAATTTTAGATTTACTCTGGTGTATGTCTTGTCCTCTTAATTTTCCTAATCCTATAAAGTGCTACATAAATGAAATGTATTAGTATAGGCATCCATCCATTTATTTGCTTATCTGGGTCAGCATCATGGTGGCAACAGAGCAAGCCCAGGCATCATTTTCCCAGTCTAAACTCCTCACCTTTTCACAGAGAGTGAATCCAAGGGCTCTCTGGTCACTACCCAAGGCTCTTCACCATAGATGAGGGTCGGGACAACAACTGACCTGTGAATCAGGACTTTTGTTTTGCGGCTCAGTTCTCTTTTCACCACCACAATCGATACAAAGCCTTTAATGTGATCCCTGAACTCCTCAACCTGGGGCAGTTGCTCAATCCTCACCTGAATGGGACAGGCAACCTTTTTCTAGGAGAGAGCTGTTGTCTCAGATTTGGAGGTGCTGACTTTTATGGTGGCCGCATCGCAGTCAGACTGCTTCAGTGCACATTGGAGATCACAGTCCGATGAGGCCAAAAGGGCGACATCATCAACAAACAGCAGAGATGCCTGGCAAATGTCACAGAACTGGATATTCCTCAGACCTTGGCTGCACCTTGACATCCTGTCCATGACTTTCACAAACAGGAGAGGCGACAAGGTGCATCCTTGTCTGATCCCCTGCAGCTCTTTCTCTTTCTGCACATGCATCCTCAATGGAAGTTTTGAACAAGACCGATTTTGGCTTCACATTCCCATCCTCTGTGGGACAGAAGAAGCTTATTCCAAGGTGAGGGTTGAAGTCGTTCCATATAGATTCTTTCACCCGGCATTCCTAGCACACCCTTACATCATGTTTGAGTTTGCCACATCTTTCTGGCAGCCTCACCTGTCATCTGATCCAAATCATAACCAGATGTTGAGTGAAGTAACCATCTCATCCATTGCGACATACCCCAACTGTGCAACACTAGCCGAGGTCTCATACGTTTCTCCATACCCGCCAGACCACTCCTTAGTAGGAGGGGGACCAGCTCTCAAAGAGTTCGTCTCCAGAAATCTCACTGTGCATGAAGATGAGGCTGATTATATCTGAGGAGTTTTCAACCTTGTGGACTAGCCCTGTCTGCTTTCTCCCCAGAGATTACATTCCATGTTATGAGAACCATGCTATGCCCGTGAGAGTCCTTTGCCAAGAAAGCAGCATCAACAAACCGTCAGACTATGTTCTGTTTATTGTTAATGTGTAATAACGTGATGCATTGTTTTGACTTAATGTGAAAAGGAGCCGAGCAATTATGTTCAACTGGCTGCTTTGTATGGAGAGACATCACTGCCAGGAGCTTCACTTCACACATACATTTGAATATGTCATGCTCATACTGAACCGCTGTTTTAAAAAAAAATAACTGCTTCAAGCTGCTTCAGTCTGCAAGCTCCATCTGAAAACCAGTCAGCCAAGCAGTCAGCCATCATTTTCTCCAACCAGTCAGTCAATGTCCTCACCAACCAGTCAGCCGTCTTCTCCAACCAGTCAACCATGGTCTTCTCCAACCAGTCAACCGTCTTCCCCAACCAGTCAGCCAATGTTTTCTCCAACCAGTCAACCAATGTTTTCTCCAACCAGTCAACCAACCAATCAGACAGTGTCTTCAGAAAACGACTCAGCCAGCATCTCCCTTTTGATGTAAACAGGCAGGCACTCAGCCAGCCAAGTAGTCAACCAAATGGTCACCCAGTAAACCAGTGAGTGTCTGCTTTCAAGATGTAAACCGGTAGGCAGTCAGTCAACCAGCCAATGTCTACTTTTCATTATGACAACAGGCAGGAACACAGCCAGCCAGCCAACTAACCAGTGTCTTCTCTAGTCAGCAAAACAGTCAGCCAGTCATCAGCAGCGGCATCTTGTTTCCTCTTTCATCAACATTTCTTTGATTTATTTGATGCAAAATAAACAGTAAACAAGTAAACTCAATTGTTATTTTATTGCAGTGAATAGTTGGTGAATTAGAATCATTAAAATGAAAGGCAGACTGCAGCAGAAGGTGCAGCGGACAGTAAATAAATGACAGGGACTTTTCTAATGGAATTAGACAATAACAATGTGTACTGCTCCATAATCAGTATGCTTAGCCAAGTCTTGTTCTCATCCAAAGGGTAATGCCTTCACTTGAGCAAAAAAACAACAACAACAACAACAAAACAAACAAAATATTAACAATAGCAATATTGATAACAACAACAACAACAATCATACTGATAATAATAATCATAATCTGCTCTGTTTTTCTGAATAAATGTGATAATTATCTCAGCATTCTGAGAAAATTTTTCATGGAAAAAAAATAATTGGCTCTGTTTTTCTAAATTAACAAGAAAATGATCAGAATTCTGAGAAAACTTTTAAGGGGGAAAAAAATTCTGCTCTGTTAGATAATTATCTCAAGCCAAGTTTTTTTATGTGAAACTTTTCTCAGAATTCTGGGGTAATAATCTCGTTAATTCAGAAAAACAGAGCAATTTTTTTCTTAAGTGAATACATTACACTTCTGTAATTTTCGGTGTAAGCTCTTTGGATAAGATGGTATGCTAACTAGTTTTCAGCACTTATACCGTGATGAGGCACATTGAACAAGTTGAAATGGTCGATGAGCTGCTGAGGAGAGTAGGCAGCCTACCAGCAGCTCTGTGTTTGTCAAGAGCTTAATTAATTTTATTTTATTGAGGCAAAAATATTTCTTCTCCACAAATGCACATGCCTTTTATTCATATAAACATCAGTACATCTACAATATTCCCTGCTACTGAAATCAAAATGAACAGAATAAATTCTCAATAAGTGTTTATCTGAAGAAGTTTGTTTTCTCACTATCAGTTTGTATTGAAATCAACACAGCATAAAAGCTGGGGAACAAAAGTTTGTTTTGGAGAGAAGAAAGTGGGAAGAAGAGAAAGGGGGGAAGGAGGAAAAAGAGGATAGAAGGAGAAAATGGGAGAAAGAAGGAAGAAATGAGAAGCATTTATGGCTCTGCTGCATGGCAGAACTTAACTGGAGTCATTTTATATTGGCATAATAAATCACTCAAAATGTCAATTTTTCCCATTTTCAACTCGGGAACTGTTGATCTAAAGGTACCTGGTTCAATTCCTGCCTGGACCAAAACTCATGTAACTCAAACAGGTATTCAGGTGTCATAGTTTAGCATTCACATATCACTGAGAGAAATGAAAAACACATATTTGGCTTTGGCTGGGCCTGAGATCCAAGTTGGTGGGACAAGACTTACTTTTTAACACACTTGGGGCCAAAGCTGCTCATCTAGTGTATATACAATCAATATCAACGTCTGTGTGACCAAAGCATTTGTTTTGCCTTGCTCGCAGCATGATCCTCCTCTTATTTCACTCACTGATAGTGTCAGCTAACACATTACAGACTTGCTCATGGACGCACTAAACATGCATACTGTAACGCAGCGTGCCAAGTTCAGATGCTGTTTCATTTTTTCCCCTCTTTGTTTTGGTGCCTGTAACACTGCGGCTTACAATAAACAGGCAAATTTAGTCAAGTATGCTTGTAATGGAAATGGCCCACCTGATTTTCTGCAGGCCCACCCACACAATGATATTTGATTCCGCTAGTGATCAAGACAAACAGAAGTTGAAGACCAACAGCATACAACATTATAGAAAGTCAGAATATATTCAGTGTTACATGAAAAATTACATGAAAAACAATGTATAAAATCAAAACACGTCCAAAATCGCATATGAGAAAGAACAAAGTAAAGTCTTCTGTGTAAGAGCTAAAAAATATACTAGTGCAGTATCAAACCAGCAGATTTATGAAACAAACCTATTTAAGTTTTAACTGCACAAAGCAAAGACAGTTTTTCATTCAGTCTGCCACAAGCTCCTTCATGATCAGTTTAAACTCGCCAAGAGGGACCAGCTCTTTCAGCTTTAAATCCTTTTGCAGTGAATTTTATGAAGAGGGAGCGGAATACAAAACATTGGTGGTAAGCTTTACTATACCAGAGAAGATATAGGATGCAAACACTGCCCTAATGAAAGAAAAAATGTATTAAAGTGCACTAAAGTATACTGGCAACCAGACTACTAAGTAACGTACTTAAAGTGTGTTATTTTGAAACAGCTATTTACACTTATTACACTTAAATTGTAATAAAGTTGTACAAAAGCCAAACTTTAATTGTATTAAGTGTACTTCACTATTCTAAAATGAAACAATTTTGAGTAAACTTTGATATACTACAAATACACATATTAGAATATGATTGTGCATGCTTTTATTTAATTTAAAGTACAATTAAATGCAACTGAACTGTAGTTTAATTGATTGGTTGATACTGTGCTCTGTATGTATTTATGTCTGGACCACTGACCAAATGAATTTACCAATCAAACTTGACTTGAGAACCACTCTTGTGCTTTTCCAGCAGTGGTATAATGATAGGTTCGTCTTGTTTGTTTCTTCTGTATGAGGGATCACAACCAGCACACTTTGTTAATCACAGTGACAGTGATCAGAGGGAGTCCAGCGTCTACCCAGCAGGGCACGTCCTCCCATTCCCACCTTAAATTACACCCTAGGTAGAAAGGCCAGATTATACTGCTGTGTTGGTGTTGCTGTACCTACGCCGTAGTGTGCAGGTGTGAGTATTTATAGCTCTGCGTTGGAGAGGCTGTGCACACTGAGCCCATTGCTGAAACATTGGACAGCATTGCCAAGATTTTATTAATTCTGCACTCATGAAGCACAGAGAAATTAAGTCTACATTAACTAGCGGTGTCCAAAACGATGCACCGCAATATATTTTTTCACCAGAGTGATCGAAATTTTCTTTTGTCATTGTATTGCATTACATTTATTCTTTTGCTTCACCTCTGTGTTGTATCAAAGTAAATCACATAAACCAAACTAAGTTTAGAATGCTCATGGGGATTCTGTATGGCGCTGATCCCTGAGCTTTATTTTCTGTTTCACTGAAGTGAGGTACTGATCACATTGTGTCACCAGAGGTTCAGACATGCCCTGCATCCTGGTGCCGGGTCATGGTCGCCAATTCCATAATGCACTAGCATGAGGATATGTTTTGACTTCAGGATTCATTGTCCTGTTGTTGCACCGCCGCCTCTCCCCCTCAATGTGAGTCATCCTCCGGAGACCTAGTTTCAAGGGAATCCTGGGCTGGCAGCTCTGTTTGACTTGAGCATTGATGTCACTGTCAGTGTCCTTTGCTTTATGAGTCATGCTGTTACCCACAGGAAATCAGCCCTGACTTAGAGACACGGGTCACTATGGCCGACCCCAGACTAGGTTGTTATTCAAAATTAGGTGATTGATAATTTATAGTTGTGGACATTATGTGATGCCTAACAAAAATCCTTAATGGTCCAAAATGTTTTATTCTCTCAATGAACATTAATCATTTAAGAATGTCTTGCTAATTCCACACATAGGACGACAGCTTATGCTTATTATAGGAATCATTTCTTCTGTTGATTTTCTTTTCAGTTGATTTCAGTTAATCTAATAATTATTTCCTCAGTTCGCTCAGCCATAACAAAATAAAAATTAATCAAGCAGCTCGAACTTCAAAGCGTCATTGACCTCTCATGGCTTTGAGGAACAGGTGGAGGAAATTTTCTGTCAAAACTTGTGGAGAAAGTCATCCACATAACTTTTAGTGATAAGAAGGGAAAAAAATAGTAAACTTGATTAAAAGTTAAGTGTCATAATTGTATGTTATGGTAGAAAAATACTGTCTTACGCATTAATGATGCTGAAATTCATTGATGAGTTTTATTCAGTATTTTGATGCCCACATACAAATGCCACGGATTCTCTGTGTGCACAGGTTGGGTTGAGAGAACACATCAATTTGCTGCTCTGATCGTCTTAATATTGAGTAAATGTTATTTGAGTTTCTTTCCTTTTATTCCTTCAAAATTTAGTGTCATGCAAATGTTTTGTATGGAGATGAGAGCTCTCAATTGCTTTTTAAGGTTAATTGTTTAACTAGTGAGAGCTTCAGCACATATTCATATTCACATCAGCTTCAGTTTATTGTCTTTGGACAATACAGAGTCTTTAGTCAAGCTAGTCTATCACTGACAGCCAGGCAGCATAAATAATGTTACTCACCAGCTTCACAGATTTGGTTGTATTTTCAGCCATCTAAGGTAAAGATGATCTTTCCCTTCGAGAAAGGTCATCCTTACCTTCTGTCCGCTGCATGCAGATTAGACATTTTAAGGAGTGCTTCCAACCAGTGCTGCCTTTGTACATAGGGTCATTGAACATTAATAAGACATATCTTTAACATATACAACCTAAAAAAATTGAGGTAATGTGACATGTTAATAATGGAAACAAAAAAAATCTATGTTGAAAAATTGGCAAAGCAATTTGTTCATTATATTGACAAATCTCCCAAAGCCCTAAAGTGTAGTGTTTGCTTAGAGATCTGCTGTTGGTTGCCGTCTTGCTACAGCACTTTGTGGCCAACACAGTAACTCTATTTGTTGTGTGAAAAAGAAGATGTATTTTTTTTTACAACAAAGTGATTATGGTCAGTTTACCTTGAAATGGTGTTTCGGCTTCTCTGAGATTACTCTGATGACTTTGCTCTTCAATCCCCCTCTATAGCTCTAATCAATGAAGCAGAATACAGCAGGAGCACTTGAAGAGGGCTTAAGGCTGGCAGGCAGTTTCTCTCAGTAAGGCCATTTAATCTGTGATACAATATGACTGTTAGAAGATGTTTGCCATTTGATTGAGAGATTCAGTGAACGCACAGGCTAGGTCAGGTATAGGTCTATCAATTTGGAGCTCTCTATAGGAACCTGCACACGTGAAGATGAAATGTTTCTTATGAGACGCAGGTGCATTATATTGCAATGTGCAAAACATTCAAGGCGCTCTGCAGATGATGTTTTGGCTAAATGAGTAATTTGGCACATCTTTTGAGTGTTGTTCTTGACTCGGTTACTCCTGCTCTTTCTCAGGTTTTGTGTCAAAACATGCAATCATCATTATTCAGCATCGTAACTTCCAAAAGGCAGTAGTCATTTTAGAGAGAGATTAATTACTCAGTATCTAAAACATTAAGTGCTCAATCTTTAAAAAATCTATAATTGTGACAACCAAGGACTTAGTTGATTTTCATCTGCTATCATTGAAAAGGAGCCCAAAATTTTGTGCGATCAATCATTGTGAAACTGCAGGTATCATATTTTTCAAATGGTGGATATTTCATTTTTAGAGAAAACCACCACAGGAGGTTTTAGTTCATTGCAAATATGAGCTATGATTTGTTGCTCTGCTTAAAAATTTGTTCTCATGATGATATATTCGAGTTGATTTGTCTGAATAACAACTGTCTTGGCCTCCTTCAAAGAAAACAGCAATTACAGAACAATGCAGGATCTAGGATTTGAAGATGGCATGTGCCATCAAGCTGTCTTCAGAAACCAAAGCTTTGTGTTGTTTTGCTTTGATTGCCAAATAACATGCCACAGGGAGTCCCTATATCAAAATTTATTACTCATTACAAGACATGCGCTAATGGTTTTCTTTGATTTCTTGTGTTCTCAGTGTTTGATTAATCCACATTAATAGTCTTAATGAATCTCCAGTGGTGGCTGGTGTCTCATGGAATTGATTTTAAAAGAAAATTCTCTTGTTGACTGATTGAGTTTTTTGCTCATCTTTAGTATCTCCCATCTTCTCCCAACCCAGCCTGTTGTTCATCTAACTGCTGCTTGTGAGATATGGAACTGCAGATTCCACGGCTTTGGGCACTTTTCGCCCCAAAGATTTTTAGAAATTCACTAGATACAGTATGTGATAATAGACACAATTGTACCATAAAGGATTTTGTATTTTTTGTGCTTATATTTTTTTTCATGCATTCATGCTATTTCACACAACACCCACCGGGAAATGTGACTCACATCCTATTCAACATCTAGACTTAATTGGATTTAAATAGACCTAATTGGATTTAAATATCATTAATTTCTTATGAAAGAGATTCTATACCATGTTACACGTAATGTTCATTTGATGTTGTTACAATTGTTAAAAATATATACATTGCTCTAAACACACACACACACACACACACACACACACACACACACACACAAAGGCAGAGACAAAATGTGGCTTGCTGCTCTTTCATTAACCATTTGTCCAGAAACCACAAATCCCCCCAAAAAACAACCAATAACAATAACAAGTTACTTATGACATGATAGGATATGATGAAAGCTTAGTGATGACTATGGGTAAAATCAGTGTTACAGCAGAAAAATTAGAAGGATACAGCAGGAGAAAATAAATAAAAATTATTAAAATAAAATACAGTCTACAATTTCATAACACTTGAAGAGTTTGTGTTGGATATATGGGAAAACCCTGGATCAGTTACAGTATATATTAATTTATTTACAAGTAATTTACAATTCTGATTGCTTACAACACAGAATTTGTGATAAGGTGCAAACAGGTTAGTGCTTTGAGATGCGCATGCACGCACGCACACACACACACATGCACGCACATGCATGCACATACATACAGAGAATTTATTGTGTTCAGTCCGTTTTGACAGTTATTCATTTTCATGATGATCAGCACCCGGCAGTGGCATTTTATAAGCCGGCATGCTTTCACTGTACAGTGCCGCCACCAGCATGCACATTTAAGAATTATGTTGCAGCTGTTTAAAAGAGCATAGGCCTACATGTTTTTTTTTGGGAACACCAGCATGCATGAAAAAACTGTAGTGCTAAAATTACACACTTGGGATTAAAACCCCAGTATATCTGTCATGGAAAAATTGCACTTTACCAACCAAAATAAAATCAGAATAATGCAGCAGTGAGGCTCATACAGGCACCATAGCTGTGTTCCACAACGTGTGCAGCAAAGTCATTTGGGATTTTTGGGAACTGTCCAACCGACCAACAGAGTGACTTAAACCAGCTGCTGGAAATCCAAAGAATTTCTATCTGGCATTTAATAGTGGAACCATTATGAAATTGTAAACCAGTATATGCAGTATGTGTCAATGCAGAAGGCAGATATGTAAATTAACAGGACATATGATGAGCAAACATGCATCATATTAAGTATACAGATGGCCATACATATGCATAGAAAGCTTTGTGGTGCATAGTTGTGTATGCATTATTTAAAAAACAAAAAAAAAACTATACACCTTGTCAACATATTCACTAACAGATGCAAATGGTGTAGGTAAACAATGAGCTGATTTTTTTAGGTAAATTACAAAACTCCAGCATGGTGGTACCCTTTGAACAGAAAAATGGTAATGTGCAAGACACTTGGATATTACTGTTGTTTATTTTTGTCTGCTGTCAAAGCACCACTGTCACTACATGAGACGAGGTGGCATAGATACGGATAAAGAGCCATATGTGTGGACACATGCAGAGAATTTATAGAAATGTGACCAGATTGGAAAAACAGTGCGGCAGATGACTCCACTCAAGACAACATTCATAAACAGACAAAAGCAGGTGTGACACAATATCACATGAAACATAAAGACATTAACATTATACAGTTTAAACAAAACAACACACAACATGGCAGTGGCAACTATAAAGAACACAAACCAGCTGAACAGATACATATGAAGCCATGGGCACAGATACTGACTTACAAATATACATGTGCATACATACATATATACATACAGTAGAAAGAAAAAAAATAGACACACAGAGCAAACCAAACTATCACAGTTACAACACATTGCTGAAACAGTAAACCATTTCATCTTGCATTCATGGTCAGACCAAAACCAGTTAGTCTCTTGAGTCCGCTACAAAACACTCCACATCTCCCTATAATTCTCCAACTTCCCATTTTCCATGGCCATCAGCTTTTTAAACCGATAGTAATGCTTTAGCATCGCTTTAAAATGGTCCAAGGTTAGCATTGATTGTTTTAGAGTTGTATATATATATATATAAAGTGCTTCCTCAGTAGAATTAGATTATAAATAATATCACACCCATTCCCCAGGTCCCTTGCATAACACAATCTTTAGAAATTAACAAATTATGTCCAGCTGGTTCTAAACATATTTGAACCTCCATACAAAGTTTTGGAACTATTCATTGGAACCAGAATAAATGCGGTTAATCTTTTACTTGATCTGCACAAAAGTAACAAAACAGATTTTTAATACCCCATATATGTAACATTTCCTAGTGTGTATAGTAGATAGTATCTTATGAAGCATCATCTTGTCCTGTCCTATGATCCTCAGGGCAAAAACTTTAAAATAAATTCAAACCTTCTAATAAAATGTGTAGTAATTTTTCAACTTTGATTTCATTTATTCAGTCTAAGAAAAAAGCTGGTACACTGTTCTTTTTCCTTCCATAATGTGCTTGATTGATAAATTATACCATTTACTTTCTAAAGGATTTCTAAATCTAGCTGTTTTCTGCTAGAGTAAAGGTAGTATTTCCATATAGTGCAACTCTTAGTCTCATCTGTTTATTCATCTCTTCAGTCTTTTCACTCAGTTGTTTTCTGGTAAAATACATTTTTTCTTCTTTGATTTCCTTTAAATTGCATGGCCTCTAAAAGCACATTTAAATGCATCTGAAACCTCATGGGGGTTGGCACAGTTTACATTAGCCTATGATGAAAGAAATCCTTGATACACTTTTTCTGTGCTCTCTATAATTACCTAATGTTAAGGATATTTAGACCTACATACCTTTTTTAGGAACCTTTTAAGTTTTCATTGTATTTACTAATGATGTATAAAATATTCATTGATCATTAATGAGTAATGGATTGGTTAAATGCTTCATAATTGATTTATGAATGTTACATTTTGGCACTGAACTGTCATGTCTTACTCATGTTTTACTCATCAAGGATATGCTTTTCAATCCAGTTGCTGTAGCCTTTGATTTGGACTTTCCTTGGTAATTTTCCCTTTAATTCACCTTATTTCTTAATGATATGAAATTAAAGTTGTGGTGTAGATTTTTTTCTCCTCCCCCATAAAGAGGATAGGTTTCTGACAACAAAAATGTCATAAATCAAATATAACCATCATGTGAATAAAGCAATATGCTGTCACTGCAACATTATTTCTCTTTTCTTTAATCTTAACAGTAGCAAATGGCTTACTAACCTTTCTAAATTATTATTATTATTATTATTATTTATAAATATTTTAGTGTGCTGTTTGTTGCAGCTTTAGGTGCGGCAAACAGCTTCACTAATGGGCAGCAAACA
>OMKZ01002778.1:30262-46101 GCA_900302535.1 Neoniphon sammara | reverse complement strand
TTTTTCCACAAGGATATAATGATTGTTTCTCTTCACGGCAGGTCTAAGGCCTACCATCTGTCAATAGAGCTGTTTTAGAGTGAGGCTCACCCATGTGGTAGGAATACTGGAGGAAGAGAGCAGCATGCAGTCTACTCCTCTATATTAACATTAGCTATAGCCACAATACACCTCTGGAGAGATCTCACTCACAACTTAGCATTTTCTGTTAATCTGACAATTTAAAGGGATCTGGTGTGCCATTTGACACCACAATGCCCGTGAATGGTGACACTGTAGCTCCGGCATGTGGCACAGCCCATAGATTTCCATGTTAACAGTAAAACAGTCAGCATTTAATTTTCCTCCAGAGAGCTGCCAAGCCTGGGCCACCAGCTTGTAAAACCTAAAGACCTACACATTGTGATCCTTAGTGTGCAGTCTTATCTTTAATTAAATTAAAACCTTGATTTCCCTCAGTTGAGAGTTGATTTCCTCCTGGTACAATTACGCTGGTCTATCGTGTACACTGGTGTGTTGGTCCCTGGCAGATGATCTATCCAGAGAGCACTGATCCCTGACCGTCGTAGCCAAAAGCATTCATTACCTCGCTTTACATCAGACCAGAGAATACCAAGCTCAGCAACACACAGCTACTCAGATTATGTGTAACTAATGTCTACCAACCAGGTGTGTATTAGTCCTAATAATGAGGAGCTGTTTATACAGTGTCTGGTTTTACCCTCACTGACAATTCAAAAATCCTACTAGGGCTGGTTGATACACCAATATTAAAACAATATCGTCATATGAGACTAGACATAGTCTGGGATTATGGATATCATAACATGGTGATATGGCATAAGTGCAGCCTTTTCCTGGTTTTAAAGGCTGCATTACAACGAGGGGATGCAATTTTCTGAACTTACTAGACTGGTGTAGCTGTTCTGTTATTTGCCTCTACCTGCTTAGTCATCATATCCACATTACTAATGGCTTAAGCCAAAATCTTTTGGGTTTATATATCTTATTAAAGTACCAGTAGTTTCTGTTTTGGTGTTCAGTCAAAGGTATCCCATTTTCTTTTTAAGACAAATTTGTAAAGGCTCACAGCCTATATCACAAAGTAGGATTAGCAAATTTACATCAGCCACTTAGGTAATGAGGAATCAATGTCTGACACTGTCAAGTGTTGTGTGTGAATTATCAATGGATACCCGTTCAATTATATGAACAATGAAGAAACAATAATAATGCCAAATAATTAGCAAATCTATATTTTATATGATTTTCACCTATAGTATGTTTTTACTCTTCTAGTGTGACCCTGAACTACAACAGTGAAAACAGGACAAGCAGAGGCCTATGACTTTGTCCTCCCTTTCCAACAGCATACAACAATGACTGGGAAAGCAAAAGGAAATCACCAGATATCCAGGTGAATGATCAGACAAAACCCTGCAGCTGTGACTAAATGTTGCATACATGCTTAGCCATTTTTGATGCAGTGCAGGGCATATTTTAATTATAGGAGCAGTAGTCTTGCTTGAATAGCACAGTCCTCAGCCTAGCTTCCTTGTGGATAATACTGTATAGCAGTGAAGACTTTTGGATTGACTAGCATTCAGAACAGGCTGGGGACCCACACAATAACAGCACACTTTATGAAGAATGAAAGACGAAAAACTGAGGTGAAATGATGAAATTGATTGAGTAGACTTAAATTTGTCAGTCTATTCTCAACCTGATAAATGCTTTTGTCAAAGCCTGAAAAGCGCTGCTTTACAAAGGCCACTACAATAGACTTAGTCTTACAAAACTTTTAACTACAACATGAAAGTCTGGGAGTATTCTGTGTGAACTTGATTTATTATTATGGAGAGAAAAAAGGTAAATATCAATTCCTAGTTATGCTAGGATTCAACTCTAGTCTGCTCTCAAGTTTTTGTTTGATTTTTTTTACTTTTATACATAGAGAGTAAACACTGGGTATTTAACTGACTGACTTGCCTGTTATACATGTGTGCAGACAATTAGAAAAGCCTCTCTGTTTCGAATTATTCCCTGCATGCATTCTCCTTAGGGCAACAGAGTGGTGGTGCCTTTTAATAAGCGCCGACGTGGGATGCTCCCATGTGTGACCAAGTCCCCCCAGACAATCTAAAATGAGTCAAGAAAAATAAGCGTCAGTACAGTCCTTTTCTCCCTCACTCGCCTGGCTTTCCTCCTCTTCCTTTCTTTTATTTCCAAGCCTTTCTCCAATTTCTCTCTGACAGGAGGCTGATGACTCCAGTGCCAGTGTTATCTCCAAAGAGCAGCCTTGGCCAGTGAAAGAGCTACAGTATGGACAACACAAGGTCCGGTCTCAAACACAACCTTGAAATGGAGTCTTTACAAATTCAATGTATACCTTGGATATCTCAAATAAGGGCAAAACATCTAAACGCTGTGCAAGTTTTTGTTACATTTCAGAGGGAAGATGCCTCCAAATGTGCACTGAACAAAACTAAAGGAAAGCTGAATATTACATGTTATACAAGCTCAACAAATGACAGTTCAGGAATTTGAAAATGAAAAATACTACAGCACAGTAGTTTCTGCCAGTGCTTGAGACATCTGCCTGTATTTGAGTAATTTTGTTATTCTTCATGGAAACACAACACAGAGTCTCGCAATCTATTTTTCTCTTTCCTCTCAATTAGAAACTGTGTATGTTTTCAATTTAGTTAGAACTTGCTCTTTCAAATTAGGTTCCTCAAAACAAATCACAATAACGTTTCAGTTATTTTTTTATTTTTTTACATTTGCTCTGGCACTGAAACAAAGGGTTTCCCAATTCAAACAGTTTCTTGACATCCCCAGCAGAACAGAGGGAAGAGTTCCCCTCCCTTATCCTAAAGGAAGAAGCTCTTTGTTCCCAACACAATGGTGAGAATCTTTGACAACATCAAAGAGTTGCCGAGTGTTTCTCCAACCAGCGTGCTAATGAGAGACGACCATCCTGCACGAGTGTGATTACAGCTGCTTCATTAAGGGGCGCGCTGATACCCTGCACTCGGCTCAGGAGCTTCTGCCTTCGGGAACACTGCTGCAACGCATAACTCACAATCACTGAAGATCAGGCCTGTCAGTGATGAGTGACGGAGTTAAAACGGCTCTCTGATGGCTTTAGATCTTTTGTATAACCAATCATAAGTGGGTTTGATTGTAAAATCTTTGGCAATTCTGTTGAGAGACAAAAATGACATGGAAAATCAGTAACCTGCTAAGGTAGACATGAGCTTTCCTACCCTGGTGCAAATTTTCCTGAGGGCAAAAACAGTCTGCATGCCTCAGCTGAATCTGTTTATCGTTGCCCTGAGATGTGAAAGCAATTCACTCGGAACAAAATGAAAAGACGGAGAAAAACAAAAGGGACTTACTTAACATTGTATGTCACAAGAGATAAGCACAACAAATCATCAGAAACCCAGTGAGAGTGAGACAGAAGAGAAAATGAGAACAACTTGACCCTGAATTTCATTTCTTCTCCAAGGGACACTGGTAAGAGTTTATTTCCACCACGGTGTCCAGCAGCCATGCATCACCTTCACACCGTCTAGCCTCTGTATTTACAGCCCGGCCACCCCACACTGATATTGTTATGGATTGTTCTGTAAAATTGGTCTTTGTAATTTATTGTGGTTTATGGTTAGATTAATCGCTTGACCTTTTTTGGCTGTGTGCATGTGTGTGTGTGTGTTGTGTGGGAGAGAGAAAAAGGAAAGAGCAAACATGTTAATCTTGAAAACTGAGTAACTAAAATACACTTTTTCTGACTCCCCATTCAGAGTGATCACTGACCCACATTACCTACCTATAGGCCTTTAGGAGAATCAATTAGTGAGCTATATGACAATAGATCAGACTCTACCTTTTGATATACAAACCACTATCTCCTCCCCCTTCTCTTCCCCTAAATGGGGGTGAATTATTCTTGCCTCCCTCCACTTCTCCACCCTCCTCCCATCTCTCTATAATGATTTGAGTTGCAATAGGTCGGCCATTAAAATTAGCAATGTTTTATGGTAATTCCATTTGAAAAACGCTGCTGATGGGGGAGATAATTAGCTTGATTATTCAGGATACCATACCCAGGATGCATAGGGCACAGCCTCCCCTTCGCCTGGGGCCATTTTTACCCACAAGTGGAAATAATTGAAATGTGGCAGATGTTTAATTATTGTTATCTTAAACACAACAGATCTTAATGAAGAGTGTATTATCCTTGCATTACCCACTATCGTAACCACACTCTTCATCAAGGCTCTGAGTAATTATTTTCTCAGTAGTTTAAATGTAGGACTAGTGAACATTTATCAAGTTCATCAAGTACAACTGATTCATCAAACCTTTGGAAACTGAAAAAAAAAATGTATTACTGGTACAGAGCATAAATGCTGATTTTAGTCTGTCTCTTATAAAAGACCGCACACTCTGGACAATTTCTATTCCAGCACTTTAGAAGACAGAAACATGCCACAGAAAATCTCAAACCCAACTGTTTCAGAGGACTATTGTCAGGACAGAAACACAAAGTAATATGTACTGTATGATGATGTATGATGTGTGCAATACCAAGGCAAGATGATGGATCAGTGGTCCTTTTTGAAAAGACTTTCCAGTAGGACACCAAAGGAAACGCGCTGGCCCGATATGATCTGGAATTCTCTTAATAACAAGGGTAGGCACAAGGGCACTGGTCTCAAAGGACATCATCTATTATTCATCTGAAGATCTCATGAATTAACAATGAGATAATCTAACCATATATGTTTTACATCAGGAACAGGAAAAACAGTATTATCACTAATATTGCCTTTTCATTTTTTTCCTCACACGACTAGAATTTTAAACGGAAAATTGTATGCAGTCATAAAAATTGAGATTAATATGTGATTGAAATGGAAATCACTGTGACAATGAAAAAGGAAGCAAAATGTTTACATTTCATGTTACTCTTTCTTCTTCAAGAATGTCTACACAGATTCAATCAGTCATATAAATGTATAGCTCTGCTGGAGACTAAATTGAGCTGTTTATGACTACGCCATAATGACATTTACTGAAGCATTATGAATGGGGGAATCATATTTTTTTATTTTCAGAGATTAATAATCCATCCTCTAATTTCTGCTGTTCTGTTGTCAATTGTCAAGATTTTACCAACAGTAAAAACTTGTTTGCTTCCAGAGAAATTCATAGCTGTGGACAGTGTCCATATTTCAAGTCAACCCTCCAGTCAACTCCACACATATCTGATCTGGCACAGGGCCAGAACCATAAGCACCCATAGGAGCGAGGGAGGGAGGCTGAGAGCCTCCCCAACCCCCTCCCCAACTCTTGGTCATATATAACACTATAAATAAGAAAGTAGTAAGCCTGGATTATCCCAGCAAGATACAAACATCACCATTTTCACCACTTCTCCTGGCAAACACAACCATAACACAAAACTAACATCTCTACAAGCACAATTCTCATCTTCAAGGAGCACACTAGGTTCAGGGTTGAGTAACTTTGTACTTCAAAAGTGAATTATCTAACAACTAAGTGCTGATGCCGTAAATCTTTACCCACCAAAACTGAGATAAAGAACAGCCATCCTTCACCTGCAGACTTGTTGTCAATTAAACATTAAAGTTAAGACATTTAACAACTCTGCTCAGCCTTTTCGGATTATCCTCCTCCTCATCCTCTTCTTAATTAGCAGCAAAACACCCCACAAAGGTGTCCATATGCCTATCTGCTTCAGAGGGCAGATGTCTCTCACTCTAGGGTCCACCTCTCACCCTCTGAGGCTCCCTCCTTGAAAGCAGGTCTTCTTTTAATTAAAACATTGTACTAGGAATGTACCATGTGTGCAGCACCCCTCCCTCAATGAGTAGACCAGGTTCAGCCCTGCATCAAGCCACAGTGGAAGCCCAGGACCTGCTGGGATGGAGATGTGATAGGAGCAGACGTGATACAAGCACTTCACTACTGGGTGAAGGGAGCATGGAAATAGCGACTTGGTCCAACTGCCCCCCTCCCTCAGTGTCCAGCCAATGAAACCACTCAGCATTAAATATCTACAATCTGTGATGGGAGCCTGCATTGAAAGAGTCAAGAAAATACCTAAAGATCACAGAAAGTTATTAGAAGTCCCTTCTTTAGATTTCAAAGTAACTATATTGCTCAGAGATGATTTCTGCAGATTTCTCTCGTCAGTGCTGGTAGCTTGTCAATTCAAAGGATGGGCAGAGGAATCCCATAACATCTGTCATGTTTTATGGACATTTCACACAGAGAGCAGAAATCGCATGTGGATTCACATTAACATGCCCAGTGGTTTTCTGCTCCTCTTGTTGAGAGGGACTGCCACGCATTCCCAAAGTGGTAACCGTAGAAACTGCTTCAGTACTTATATCTGTTCCTTCAATCGATTTCAGATGACCATTAGATAGACATTGGTAACGCACTGCTCTACAGTGGTAGACTCCCAAAGACTTCACTCCCAATGAGTAGAGTCTTCAGATGGAAACCCACCGTTAATTAGAATTTACATGTTCCTTGGTTAAATGCAGAAAATATGACTACTTGCCTCCAAAACTCAAACCCAGAGCTTCATGTCTCTCGCTTATCTAATCGGCTAACAGTCCAAGGTTATAGTAGCAACACGCAAATGGTGTTTGACAGCAGACTGTCATGTCAAGAGTGAGCAGACATGGAAAGGAAACAATCCCATTTCTACTTAATGGTAAGTGGGCCAGCAGAACAGAAGCTTCAGCTGGGAATTCTGGGAAGCCTCCAAGATGAATCGGTGATGAACTGAAGGGGCTGGAATTACATCATCACACCAGTATGTTTCAGGTTAGTGTGGTATAATTAAATTAAAGGGAGACACTGTCAGTAAGTATATGCACAGTCTCCATGGGCAAACCGTTTGGAAGTCAGAAGCATCATTTTCTTTTGTCAAATTAAACAAAGGTAAAGAACTGAAGAGAGCCAATAAAGGTTATGAAAAGACAAATGTTCATGGACATTTGCATAGAATCATTCAAATGCAAATTGGTTAGACAAGGTGCACATATGTGTAGGTGTTATACTGCAAATGCATATGGGACAAGATTTGTGTGCAGGTTTCTCCCTTGAGAATCCAATTATGGACCGATTTATGCCTCCTCAACTTTGTATGCTGCATTTATCTTTAGCAAAGTGCACTTAGGTTGAAATGAAGCATGGCAATGGTCTCTGTTTATGAACACTATCAAAACACGGCTGAATTGTCTGCCATATGCTCCATGCTCAGGTTGCCTATCACAATGGCTTCAAATTAGAGGAAATTCATCCCTTGTGCTCTTATTTGATTTGGGCTTTCACTCTACGTCCACTTAGCTTCAACAAATTACTGGTAATTGGTCTTTTCTGGTTCCAAGAAGGCTGCTACAACATCTCAAGCATCTCTTATGTCTCAAATGGGATTATAAGACTTGATGTTTCATATTTGAAAGACCTGACTAGCTTCAAATGTTTACATGCATACCTGATATTGTAGTCAACACCTTCTATGCTCATGGAATTATTTGTCACTACTATTTCTTTGGATGAGTAACTGAAGATAGCAAGGGTAAAGCTCCTGAACTGGCAATATGTCTACAAACACCATTTAACAATGGCTGATGAATATTCAAATAAATCCCTACCAGCTATTTTACAAAGTGCAGCACATAATTATGCCACCTCTAAAATAGAGATCTAATGCCCAGTCTTGTCTGATGCCCCCCAGCTTTTAATTAACTAAATTACAGCACACTTCTCCCCCCATTGATTACTGCTATGGGGATTGATTATTTCCACACACACATGGATAAAACTGCTCTAGGTGCAAAAACTAGTCCTAATGAGAGGAGCTGTGTAAATGGTAGGAATCATGGAAATTTCAACTAAAACTTTACTCTGACAATACAAAGGCAAAATATAGACATTGTGCAGTCCTCAGCTTTCCCACTGCAAGATCATTTGCAAAGGAAACATATTACAGTTCCTGCCAGTGGGGCAATGAATATGAATGCCCTTAAAGCCCAGACAAAGGGCAACACTGTCTGACTGACATGTTTGCCTCCTCAATTAGGATCCATGTCAGTGGACACTCTTCCCTATGAACCCTAAATTACAAAGGGGTGACACCTAACCACTGTCCCAGCAGACCTACAGCTCCTCATCCTATGATTGGAGCCAATGGAGAGGAAACCACATTTACTTCACCTCAACAGCACAGGTGCAGCTATTGTACATGAGTCTGGCAGGAACTTGTCTAGTCCCATTCATGGCCCTTTACGAAGATAGACTTTTTAGGCCAGAGTAAAATTGCAGGGTTAAATTGAGTAAGATGGGGTGGAAAATTGCAAGATGTGTTTGGCCTCCCAGTGGAGAGTATGGCTGGTAGCGTGTGAGGTGAATGTGATCATTCAGCAGCTCTATCTCTGGAGGTTACTGAACACACTGGTTCTGAGTTGACTGGGCTGCAACTAACAATTTTTATTATCAATTAATTTATTGACTTATTTTCAACTGACTGATTGATTACTTAGTCTATACTTAGTCTATAAAGGTCAAAAATTACAAATGCCCATCATAACTTAACAGCTAAAATTGATGTCTTAAAATTGCTTACTTAGTCTGACCAGCAGCCAGAAAAAAACAAGTATTTATTTTATACTCATATGAAATAGAGAAAAGCCAGCAAATATTGGGAATTTTTGAAATAACAGTCACCAAATGTTTGGTATTTGTATTTGTTAAAGGACTAAAACAATTGATTCAAAATTCTAATTGATTCATTTTCTGTTGATCAACTAATTGATTGACTAATCACTTTAATCAGTGCTAGATTTGGCTCGTTAAGTCCTTTAACACTTGTTACTCAGCTTTATGCTAGTTATAGACTTATAGAAAAACAAACATCAAGAGAAAATATTTTATCAAAATAATACCTAAAAATGATCATGCAAAAACAGCTAACTGTGCATGGTTGTAATAACCAAGAAAATTTTAACACGTATTTGGCAGTGTATATATGGCTCACATCATCATACAATGAGGCTTTGCCTGAGGCTTGCTTTGAGGGAGCTGCAGGGCTCATGCTTTCTGAACTAACTTGATAAGCACACAGAAAGGGTGACTTTAATACAAGGCTAAATAATAATTCAAATTTGTAGACTAATTTAAACACAAGCAAGCGCACACACACACACACACACACACACAGAAACACACACAAAGCACATCAATTTCCTTTCAGCTGTGAAAGTCCCAGTGAGTGACAGGAGAATGTATTCATTTCACTTTTTTGGTTTTGTCTTTCATCAAAAGACATATCAACTGTTGGTGACACATTTGGCCAAAAGCTCATTGGCCATTATTACTGTCACCTAAGACAGCAAATTTTACAGCTGTCTGCATCAGGCACATTTTGTGACATTTAAGAGAAGTGATTTGCAATCTCTGCACCACGCTGACATTCAACAACATGAGTCGCTGATGTTATGATAGGATCCCCCCCGCACACCCTCTCGCTCTCTGGCTCTTGGAGAGATGGGACAGGCTGCGGCTGCCACAGCCCTGCTGTCAGACTGCCATAGCTTTATCGCTCTCTCTCTCCCTCTCTCTCTCTCTCCCCCAGCCCATGGGGTACAGCTGACAACACATGATCCAGAGTCAGACAGCCAGCTCCAGCACAGCGAGAGAGCTTTCAGCCAGTGCTGACATATTCCAGAACCCATTTCAACAGATGGAGTTTTTACTGGTACCGTTTGGGGTAAAATACCTTGCTTGAGGGTGCAGCATCTGGCCCATCACAAATTGGATGGTGTACCCTGCCTGCCTCCACCACATCTTCAACCCCCACCACCTCAACCATCCTCGCCTTTCTCCTCCTCCATTATACAGCAGATGAGTATTGTCCATCAGAACACGCACAGCACCGTTGGAGAGAAAAAGCCCTGCTATAGAGCATAGCACTGCTATCTCCAGTGAAGGATTACTGTCTTGATTCATTTTCAGATTAAGTTTCAGTCTATAATTCCTACCAATACACTAAATATCTCAAGCATTGCATTACCAGATTCAATTCAGATCTACTGTTTTTTTTCCCTCTGCCCAGCTCAGGTCTATGAGATGACACAGTGTTAAATCTCATTTCCGCAGCAACTTGAGCCATGCGGACCACTCCAAGTCTCCATCACTCACTCCGCGCTCAATAACCTTGGACTCATATTTCTCTGGCAGTGATTTAACGACTTGCAAAATTACACTGCGGTTGGTTGAGCCTGTGTTGATGTTGATATCTCTACTCTTTACTGTCCTGTGTAGTGTCGGTCTCTCCATGTTATTTATCGTGACTTACGCCATGACACATGAGCAACGCCCAATCGGCCATTCATCTCCCGGTTAAATAATACGTGCCAGGCCTGGTCCAGATCAGAGGAGCGAGGTGAACTATGAGGCTTTGAAAATTCCAGCAGATAAATTACAACCATCAAGGAGTTCTTCTGAAGTTGTGCCACTGAGCATCTTTCTGAGGCCCGACAGGCTGTAAAACTAAATTTATACATGCAAGGCAGTTACTGAGGTTAGATTAGTGTGCCGCTTGATACTGCTAGGTGGAATTTATGTGTTTTCATATTGCAGAATGCCATGAAATAACCATTTTGTTATGCAGGAACTGATGCAAATCCTGAACCAAGGATGAGAAAGCACTGGAGGAGGATATGAGTAAAAGGAGACGTACTGTAGTAGCCTAACTACCTTTTCACACTCTTGTTTCATAAGGTATGTCACCGAACGGGCTAAATCAGAGGTTCTCTGGAAAAAAAAACAAAAAAAAACACAATTGGGTAGAGGGAGAAAATCAATATTTGAACAGTCTCAGTCTGTGCATCTTAAGTAGTCGAGGATGTATGTAGGAAAAAGGCATGCATATTCCACTATGTCTGAATTATTAACATTTCTGTGGTTTGTCTCAAGATTGTTGGAGCATTATGTGAAGAATGTGAGAGGACAAAAGCAACATCAGCTCTTTGTTGGCAATAAAACGTATTTAAAGTGGCCACGAGTGGCAATACTGAGCTACACCGCATTTTTATTCATTTTAAGACACTAATGAATTTTATAAAAACTAAAGGCTATTACAGTGTTGTCCAGATTACTTTAAGGTATTTCAAATGATAGTAGAGGCCAAAAGAACACACATTTTTAAAATACAGTATTACTGACCTTGTCTACAGTCAACACCCCCAATTTACTGTGAACGTCAGCTATTCTGGGGGCATTTCTTCTAATGTCCCCAGTGACTCTTTACTTATTTACTCATACTAATCGTAATTCAGTCCACACCACTCCTTCATGTTAATGACTACATACTGTATGGTGCTGGTAATAAATTCACGGAAAATGTGGGACTACAGCTAAGAACATATGAACAGCAACACATTACATAAATATGCATGGAATCATAAACATTTGGAAATGCAGCGCGCAATGTATGAACATTTTTGCTCAACAGGCCTTGTATCTTATCTGCCAAAACTCAACTGCCAAAGACTGTACAGTACAGCAGGATGGGGAGTGTGTGGAGAGGTGTATGGATACACTTCCCTGTCTGACATCATTATCACCATGATGAGGACTTTATTTGGGAGAGGGCCTGTCCGGGATGGACTAGCATCTTCAGGTTATAAGGAGCATAAAACAGTTCCTTGTCTGTCCAAAGAGGTGAATGAAGATAAAAGATATGTCTCTTAAATTATTGCAACTTACTACCTACTTACATAACTACTTAAAATTTATAGACAGAGTCAATATATTTATATATCTCAAGGGTGCCATGCTAATTACATTTAGTTTTACTGGCTGTTGGAAAATCGCGACTGACAGCGTAGGACAAAGGCTTGAAGAGCTTGAAATGATTGAATTAGGAATACAAATCGGTCTGAACACAAGGAATATACTTCCCAAAAGAATCCCAAAAGAAACCAAAGCACCTATAATATCCTATAATATCATCAAAAGTGTTTTTTTCCTTTGCCACATTTGAGGAAGATATGATAGACAGAGCCCACAAAAACATTAACACTGATATGACAGCAAGGCAATTATGGCAGACAAATGGCCAGTAATTCAATCACTCAGGCAGGACATGTCATGTTGGCCAGTCTATTGACTCTGACAGGCTGAACCAAGGTGCAGGCAGACTCATATTGACCGAGAACACAATGTGCTGATGCGTCATTGTGCAAATTAGGATGAGAGTGGTCTCCTTCACCTTTGGCTGAAGGCTTAGGACCGGCTAGCTCAAACACTGAAAAACAGAGGAATTACACCTAAGCTTACTTCATCATCTCAGCACTATTGTATTACTCAATACACTATTTCACTTTGGTAAAAGGTTTTCATTTTTCAATAACTAGTGCAACTACAACATTCAGCTATTTTCACCATTGGATATCAGACTGTCAAGGGTAATTGCAAATAATCAAATCTGACAGCTAAAGTGAGGTTGTCATATCACTTCTCTTTTTGGATAGCCGATGTTGCTGGTTTAATTCATACAAGCATATAAGCACTGAAACTCTGAATGTTATACCGGAAACATGCTTTTTATGTATTAAGGAGGACTATTAGCTTAAAATATTATGGACTATGGAAATAAACACACTGATGATAAACAACATCCCATATCCCATTCAGTTCCCATCACAGCTCAGATGCATGGACAGCCACACAAGACCCAGATGCCATTCATTAAATAATTAACGTCTAGCTGAGATGAACTTTGATTTCATTGATCTGGGCAAGCCTGGTGGAGAAAAATTGATGGGCCTCAACATTTGGATTCACGTCCAAACTGCGGGAGAATCTGAATGGCTGGAGGATTTATTGAACACATTATAGCTGGGAGCAGAAGCATGCCTCTCTCACCAGCATGACTAATACCAATCCCAAACAAAAAACATAGCTTGTGTTGTGGTAATTACTGTTCAGCCACACTGACGGACACAGTAAACACTGTTCATTAACTCTTAAAGTCATCCGCCATGCTGTGGATAAAACATACAGAGCTGCTCAAGCTACTCATTTTCGTGTCATCTAAGGCCTCTTTGCAATTAAAACATGTTTTTGTTCTATTTTTCCTTTTGTTCTCCGGGGCAGAGCTGAGTCTAGTCTGCCTAGGTGCCCAAAAGGGATCCTCATCTGACATTATCAGTGGGGGGTGGGGGCTCAATCATGGAAAACTGTTAATCCCAGTCCGTCCCTTTGTTCAAAGGCAGTGCCAAAAACCTTGCAGGAGGGAAGGCAGAGAATGGAAACAAACAAAAGAAAAGCAGAGGTAGGCGGGTATTACAACTGACAGACTGCACAATAACTGGGGGCTGACGAGGAGGGGAGAAGGTGGGCGGTGATACCTGTGCCACGGGGCCCCGGCTGCCCAGTTTCTGTGAAGCAGGTGTTGCCTGCCTTGGGGGTTGGACTTTCTTCCACCTAACTGTACTTGATATCACACCACCACCCAATGCACACAGGCTCGCACAGATACACATGTGCACACAAACGTGGGTAAACAAGCACACGTACACAGAATAGAGAAGTGTACAGGGCGGAGACACAGGCAAAGCGAGCGATAGAGAAGGCAAGGCAAGGCAAAAAAAAAAAAAAGAAGCTGCTCCTGCTTGTGTAAATTGGCTGATGCTGCCACCTCCTCTTTGCCAGATTAACTCCGCAGGGCAAGGAAGAAGAAAAGGAGGGAGGGAAAGAGCGAGGGTGGGGACTGGGTTGAGTCCTTTCATCAAAGCGCCTTTCTTTCCCCCCTCCGCTTTCGCTCTCCGTGTGAGGGAGTGCCAACTCCAGAGTGGGCAATCCATTCTGTGATTGCATGTCAAGAGGCAAAAGCTACAATGTCGACGCTGAAATCTCACCTGACAGAAATAATAAGCTCGGCTCCAAGTCTTGCATAACATTATGCATCATCACAACACTATCACATTGACAGTTTTGTTTGGGTTTAGTACAACAATAAACAGGCGGTTGAATTTGCAGGGGAGTCAAACCAGTGAACCCATTCAAAACATTAAAGCAAGTGCACAGAGGGCAAAGCACTGGAATAACAATGAATTATATGCATGATTCTCCTGCTGTATCTCCAGGTCCTATTACAATAATTCTCGTTCCTGTGTCTTGAGTCAAAGTGTGCTGCTCCGCGCCCCACGGCCAGGATGTTTTAATCTCCTGTGCCTGGCCTGGGGCCATGAGGCTGACCCTCAACCCTGGGACACAGGTCTGCTGACACTCCTCCACTCCCTATTGTAAGGCTGTCACAATCCCTCTCTCAAATCTCCGGCCCTCTTCTGTCACTTTGTCTCCCCAGAGTGGGTGTAATTACATTAAGGAGTCAATCCTAGCCCAACCTTCCTCTGCCCTGATCTCCATCCCATTGCATATCTGAACATTAGGCTTTTCCATAATCCTGACCTGGGGCAATAATAATGACCTGTGCCTAAAGAGCCGCTTCTCTCACTTGTAAAGCAGGACTCCCTGGTAAGGTGGATCACACTCACCTCTTCTGGAAGTCAGTCTGGAAGAGTACATTTATTACAGATTTAACTATCAACTATTTTGCTTATAATTAATTGTTTTTTCTGTATCTTATTTAGCTCAAGAACTAGTCACGTTTCCTAGTCTCACGCCTCACAAAGACAAGTCAAAGGCAAACGAAGGTGTAGCCACACTCTTTAAAGATAAATTACATCTAATTTAATCCAGTGGGGTTGAAGTTCACCATCCTTATCTGATTTGGGAATATTCACACAGCTTGATAATTGCTTTAGCACTCAACCTGTAGTTGTAATTACATCACTAGGTTAATATCAGCATTCGACTACTGTTAATCTAATTCTGTGCAAAATGGGCGAGCATTGCTCTCAAGTTGCGTTAACCGAGTTACGGGCTATCGTTTTCAGCAAATTCGGCTAAATTTCCGCCGCTGTAAATGGATGCTGTGCTGGTTCGTAATGTCCCCGAGGAAATCAGTCACAGAGAGGACATGAAACTAAAGTGACAATGGAATCACTGCATCAAAATAAAACATTAATCATCCTGGTTTTACAGCCCTGCTACAAAATCTTAGCAGAAATCATCAGCTCACTACAGTGAAGCAGCACAACAGAAATTTAAAGAATGGATTCAATATTTACATTATAATATACTGTGGTTAAGTAAGAGACTGACCCTTTTACATGCACACCGTAAGTTAAGGTTTTCAATTTTAAATTCAAATTACTTCACACTGAATACTGGTTTTCATATTACAGTACCAACACTTTTAGATTAGAATAAAGAATCTGACAGAAGTAAGCTGTAATCCTATAACAACTATTCCACTTGTACAAATGATAGCTTTTCAAGATCAACTGAAACTGCGGCAGCTGTCTCTTTATTCAGGTGAATCATTAATGCATGCTCAATAACTGTTTGATTTATTAGGAAGGAGAGATCAGATGGTGTAATTGGATCATGTATCAACATATTACTTTGCAGTGAGCGACAGAGGGAGAGGAGAAAACGAGAAGAAAAATGGACTTGTAGCACCAAGCTAAGTCACCATTCCTACCTTAACCCTACACATAAACTTCAAAATATTTACTTCATGCCTCTGCAGGGTGAGGATGCTATGAATTTTGCATTGCTTCTCTCCATACTTTGAAAGACAAAAGTGCCAGGCTTGTGAGCAGCGCTGGCATTGTGGTGCCCCCCAGAATCCACTCACTCCAGACCCCCCGCAAGGA
>OMKZ01002778.1:6292-28525 GCA_900302535.1 Neoniphon sammara | reverse complement strand
CATCCGCCAAAAGTCTCCCGGGCACAAAGTCTGGATAGCGGAGCTGCTGAGGGCTCGGGTTCACCTGCCTGTAGGCTTGTGCCCACCTGTACATGCAGACCAGTGACATTCCAGAGAGGAAATGAACGGTTAGAAATGAACAAAGAAAGCACATGCTGAGATATGAGTACATGATGTGGAACTGACAAACTCTAACCTTGCCATTTTGAATTGCTTAGCGGCTTCTTGAGCAGTGTGTTAGTAGCTAAGAGGCTATAACCTGTGAGCATACAGAATCCCCAGGCATGACACAGCACGACAGGGCTGCTGCAGTAGGGGAGTCCTAAGCCAGGGACATGTACTAATAAATGCCTCAGCGCCATCCACTTGATCCCATCTCAACAGCACATTCCTCTAAAATGCACAGCCACACTGACAGGACACCTGAGAGATGTAACACTACAGTTTGCAGTTAATTGCTTTTGGGCAAGAAGACACAGTATGAAGACCAAAATCCTCATGATGGCACACTGGAGGGTGTCTCCCAACTGTGATATTTGGCAACAGAATGGGAAACAAAGGGGATTACAATTTCATAGTCATAATCAGCATGGTAGTACAACCTAAAACAAAGAATCCATGAATTGATTGGGTTGGCAGATCAATCCAAGGGTGTGACTTTGCATAAATTTATTATTCACTGAGAGTAATTAATTCATTATGATTCAGTACAGACGCGATGGCAGAAAGGTTGTCCACTGAATTAGAGAGAAAATTTACATTACAACACCAAAGTGGCCATCAAAAACTGTTATTAAGCACTTGCACAATCATGTAGCCAACTGTGAGGTCCGACGCTAATTTAAAACCTGCATTCATCGTAATCTATATCAATAGAGAAGGCAGCAGGATTTCATGTCCGATTAGCGATCATGACCTAATCAATGAGCTGTGCTTTAAAACAGCTGACAGCTAATTACAAGGGCAGTTCTGTGTGTGTCGTGCCAGTCAGGTAACCAGTGGTAATTAAAGAGGAGGAAGAAATATCTGTTTAAGGTTCCTCATAGTGCAATGGAGGCAGTGCACAGTGAACTGCATGGATACTCCCGGGTGAGGTCCAATTTGCTCCTGAGCAAATCAATAAAACTATTTCATCTTGGTTGCTATGGAACAACATACACTAAAACACAATAAACATTACCTTGGGGAAATTGGTACCAGAGAGAATCTCACTGCTGCTATTTTGAACGTCTTGCAGAACAAAAAAAAAGAAGCCACGTGTTGTCAAGGACATTATGCTTTGTCCTACCCAAGGACTGAAGTCAAATTATTTTCTTGTACCACAGTACAAAATAAAAACACACATTTTGTGGTAAAAAGATTTCTTGCCACATGACAGCTAACCAAAAAGAATTATACATTTCATGACACTGATCATAAAAAAGGAGGCTGGTTACTGGTCTCTCTGATTTTAATACCTTTGGGAATCTGCATGTACTGTATACTCACTCATATGGGACTCATCCATAGAGGAATGTGATCATAAAAGAAAATAATTAGCACAGTCCTACTGTAGTATCAAAGTCACCCATGGATCTTTTGAGGTTGTTGTACACACACCTGCAGTAGGTTATGCGTCTCTGGAGAGCAAAATCACAGTATTCTACTTCAAGAGGAAAGATAATGTACGACAGCGAAACTGGCATACAGTTTGATCACCCTGATTAAAGCCAGAAAAACAAAGTGCTGAGAGGCAAAAGGCAAAATGTGGGTCATGAAAATGTTCAGGTGATGAAACTGTATGTCAATTAGAATTGTACTTCCTAGTTCCCTTATAATCCATGTCCTCTTTCCACAAGCCCAATATTGAGTTTCCCCTGTCCCGCTAATTACCAGAGTGGTGAGAGGTCTTACACTCCGGGTATGAGGGGGAGTGGAAGTGTGTGTCTCAGACGGGTCAGAAAGGCCACGTTTTAAAGCAAACTCTGACCAGATGAAAGCAGCAGTTCTGGATACAGGCGGCAGAGTGATGAGGTTGTTGACACGGAGCCACTGGTGGCAGCCATTCCTTTCAAGCTGTGGACAAGGGTCACCACGTCTAAGTGTCAGCACATGAGGAGTGCGACTAAAGAGCTGTATCTCTTCATGGCTGTGGTCTACTTCAAAGTTTGTCTCTCGAGCTGAAATAGAACCACGGTGTGCTTCATCTGTTTCCACTTCACTTCGTCTGTTGCAAAAAAACATTGATGGGTCAACAGGCTGACTGGAAAAACAGTACTGAGTGACAGTAAAGCAAATATTAGGAAATTTTAAATATCTAAATTACTCAAGTAAAAAGTGTATCCACAATCAAATCAAGATTTTAATGTATATTAACTGAAGCTCTTTCTGAAGCATTTAAAACTGAATAGTCTCACAGTATTCTCCAATATTGTTTATTTTGATACCAGACAAATGGTTAACACTATAACGTGAAAGCGCAAGACGTATCCTGTAATGACAGCTTTAACTAAGCAGGCACCAAGACACAAGGAAGAATGATACAGTCCATCAGTGAATCAGAGAACACATTTATTCTCCACCTTCTTTGGCTGTGGATGAATAGCAGGGAAATAGAGGGGATTGTACCAGCCTGCCAGCCAATTCAAATAGGCAAACAGCAGGACATGCGCTCCCTGCCAGACAAGCCACCATCACGGCAACTGTTGCCACGGCGCAGAGCTGCCAGGCTCCGTTTGATCAGCGAGCGTCAAGGATGTGATTGGTTCCAGGATGAATGGTGGGGGGAAGAAGGTTCTTAAATGTTGTGTAATTAACCTCTTCACTTGCACATATTCCACTTCAGACATCAGAACTACTGACAGGCTCCTGTCAGCAACCTGCGCCAATCAAGCTATAATCTTCGAGACGCAGAGGGAACACAAAGACGGCATTTGGGCTGTCACCACTGTGGTGCCTCTGGAACTGTCTGATGAGACAATGCACTTTATCTCATTGTTGACAACGAAGGGGCCTCGTGCTGCTGAAATGGAAACGCCTGAGGAGGAAAAAAAAATCCTCACAACTATAATCATCGTCATCTAAATGTGTAAATGAAAACAGCACACATAATCAAAAAGTGTGAGTGAGGTGCAGACGGCAGCACAAAAGATACGACGAGGCTTTGTCTGATTGGTGGACTAATCCAGAGGTTGGGCCATGACAGTTTGATCGTATGTTTTCCAATCATGGTAAACACAACAACTTTTAAATGCCATACAAGCAATTTATGATGTCAGCAATTTGGCAAATGTAAAGAGGAGATGGAGTGGAGGGATATCTCAAAATGTATCTGCATATAACACTTTTCCTGCAATCCCTCCTTCACAGAATGGAAAACAATGCCAGTCATCAAAAACATAAGAGTCCAAGATGTAATTTGCAAAGATTTCCATTCATATATGAACTGCAGTCGAGTTCAGTGTATGCAACAAGGTTTGACATGAACTGAACATTCTGCATCCTCTTTTAGTTTATAGATGCTTGATCACAAGCCCTTTCAAGAAAGTCAAAATTTTAAGTTGCATCAAATTAAAGTCTAAATTATCCTCTGAATATAACTTCCGTTTGACTATAATAAATATCTGTACATCACAGCTCTTGGTCAATTCGTTTTACACACATCTTTTATCTTTTGAAAATTGCAATTCTGATAAAGGGTCCAGCCTTCAATGTAAGCGTGCACAAAGCAGCCATGTTTTCTGGAGATAGAAGGGTTTCTCGTACCTGAAGGTTACAGAAAAGCCATTTTCACAGAGGGAGGCAGCAGAATGACCCACAGAATGGGGATACTGAGAAACCAATCACAGCCTGGAAAAATCAAATGTCTCTCTAAAATACAGTACAGAAAAGGGGGTCATCCTAATGAAAAGACAGAGTGGAGCCAAACACACACAATTCTGCTATCCAATGAGACCAGGAAATCCAATTCATCTTATCAGCAGCCATAATAGAGACCTGAAACCGCATTAGCCCTTGGTTCTCAGAAGTTACAGGTTACCCAAGAAAAGAAAGAAAAAATTCAGCAAGGCAATGCTCTTGCAATTTAGAAATGTATTGAACCAGCCAGAAAAAAGGACAAAATATATAGTAAATGACTTGCCAATCACAGTGAATTGAATGTGAATCATTCTAGCGGACAGAGATGCTTTACAATCAAGTGCAAAACGTGACCTGCAATCTGCTGATGGCAGTATCTTTCAACCAACCTGTCATGATGCCTCCCTCGGGCAGTTATCCTTCTGTAACTATATGCTATCAAATTATACTCACTTCCTGGTTTCTACTGAAAATGGTTACTTAAGGTCTAGTTATAATGATGTTCAAAGCAGAGATAGTGTCCAGGTACTGATAAAAAAAAAAAAAAAACAATCCAAAGAAACCTCCATCTTGTATGAAATCTCATCCCGAAATATGCCACATCATTTACAGACAACTACTGGTAATTAATGAGCAGATCTCAACAATTCCATTGAAGCTTTAACACACCAACAATCAGCATCCTCTGTCTGGCCAACCGCTGAAACACTGATGTATATTTTGCTAGTTTGACCCCTAATCCCCACACCAGAGTTACCAGATCAAACACAGAGAGGTCCCTTTGGAGCCAGACTGTTGCTCGTGTCCTTGGGCTACATTTCGTCTCACAGGGGAAGGAGAAAGCGAGCCACCCTGGTTCTGCTGGCCACCAGATGGCTGCTGCTGGGAGCCAGCTAAGTGCCTGCCTGGTGGTCACTGAAACTTAAGTGTAGACGGGGCTGTCGGTTATGAATAAATGTCTTCAGACAGAGTAATTAAAAAGGTATTTTTCATTACGCCTGCCCATCTGTTAGAGCACAACCTGATGGAATGGCTCGCTAGTTAGTTTCACTGTGTAATTAATAACCATATCACATTGAGCACTTTTTATCCAATGAAATGATTTAGATTCTTCCGCGGGAATTAAAAAAACAACAACTTTATAGACACTGATCTCCTGGGTGCAATCTGCAGATCTTTAAAAGTGCTTGCACCTTTAATAAACCAAAGACCTGCACAAGAGAGCCACGTCATTAAACTGACTGTAGTGTAGTGCAGCCAATCCAACAACTAATGTAATCAAGCCTAACGCTGTCTAGTTTTCCTACTCAATTGTGTAGAACCTTTTTTTCCCAACCATGAATATTCATTACACATTAACTCATCGCATCAGTATTCTACAAGCATTTAAAAGCAATGCCTCTAAACAAAGCCTTTATGTAAATCAGTGGTTATCTACAAGCAATCTGGACCAAGGTACCACAGGACCGCAGATAAAACAAGGTCAGTGCATGTGCCAGAGACAATAGTTCTCATCATCATCATCTGACAAGGTCAGTGCATCATGTAGTGGCCAAGTATGATAAACTCATGACTGTAACATGGAGTATTAGCATTTTATGAGTCAACATAGCCAATTCTGCTTAAGTCCTGTAAAATCACAGTAAAGATGTCCTATTAAGAATAAAACAAATGGAATATATAATGCCTTCATCTTCACCTTTAAAGAAAACTGAAAAAAAGAAGAAAACCCACAATTCCTGTGACCTTCCGCTATGATATTCAGACTGAATAATAAACAGGATGACGCTGCCCTTGCCTGTGGCCAGCGCACCATCAGATAGCATCAGAGACGGGCTGCATCACCTACACACACAACCACGCCAGCTTGCAGGTCAGTGCACAGTGGGCCATTTGAACTCATGACCCATATCCTGCTCCTCATTACCATCCAAACCCATAGGCTGGATGAGGGCTGAGAGAGTTCAGGGATGGTAATACAAGCGTGTGTGTGTGATGCCACAAGATGATTCACGTTATAATTTGCACCAATATGGCGAACCATTATCCCTATCATCTATATCAATACAACTTGTAATGGCATTGCTCAGTCGCTGCCTTGCCCCACTTGGCCTTGCTCCTTGCTAAATTACATACAGTAAAGAAGGTTAAATGCTCAGTGATAGATCATTTCAGTTGTCACTAAAAGGGCAATTAATTCACTTTCACATAATGGATTACTCTAGGTTGATTTAGTACCTGCAGTGTTATCTCAGCTCAGTAGTAGGGTGTTGGACTTGTATTGCCACCCATCCAGAATTTAGAGTACTTACAGGGGAAATCCTATGGGTCTATACCTCTTAAAGCTTTCTCTCTTGGTGCAAACTCTTCACTAATCCAATCTGTTTTGGAGAAGGAGATGTCAATAGTTACGACCCCCTAGAAGCAGGGCCGAGCAGGCTGAGAGACAGTGTTTGAGCCTTACATCTCGCCTAGCCTCTGATAATTTAAGGACTTTTTCTCTGCACCAGCTTGTTTTAATTACTGAGAATAAGTGGCAGCATTTGGTCAGGTTTATGGCTCTTCTGGAAAGAGCAAGCTTGGTTTAGACAGACCAATCTGTGGGACTGCAGAGCTGTAAATCCAGAAATGAGCAACTCCTACCACTAACAATGCCCAGGGCAGATTGAGCTAGCCTATCACTGCAAGGGGATCCATAAATCCTGTTTTCCTCTTACATATCTGCATGGCCATAATCAACATCCAGTCTAACCAGAGCACATAATGTTGTCTAAAATGTCAAATAACAACAACAACAACAACAAAACATCTCCAATCCCTCAACTATTTCAGTTATATAAGGTAGGCTACACTACAGTGTTAATTGTGTGTCTATGAAAAAATAATTTTCCTAAAGCAATAATAGAGATGCAAAGAGGAACTCAAAATGACAAAATGTTTTGACCTACTTCACAGAATTGTAACAGGAGAGAAAGGGTTGGAGAGTTCAGATCAAATAAAGCGATCTAATGAAACGGTAATGGACTGAAACAAGTTAGTCATTAAGAAAGTGAATGATATCAAATGAATTGGGAATTAAAGTGGATTGGGATTTCTTTTGGAAGAAAACTACAGATGACATGATGGGGTAAATTGGAATAGCATGACTAGGGAATGAACTTTGCAGCTGACAGCGCCTGCTAATAGAGCCGAGGGGCCAATCTAACACTGAGGAGACTTCGAAGACAGGGTCAGTGGTGGGTTGGGGTGAACTTAAGGGAGGAACTCCTGACTTTTCGTTGAACTCATTTCTATTCTCATCCAACACCCGACTCCCTGCTAATAGGATGAGAGCCCTGAGGCAAAGAGAGCTGGGGAAGGCTGGGCAGACCGGGCTGAGCATGTACCCAGCAGCCATCAAAAGTCAGCAGCAGTCCTGGCCGATTGCCTCCATTCAGAACCTCAACTCCAAAGAGCAAAGAGGTACAGTCAACGCTGCCAGGGCTCTTGAGTGACTTCTCATAAGGCTTTTATTGTCTATCAAACCACTGTAGACTTAAGATTTATAGAACACTAATTCCAGTAAGATTCCCGGTGTGTCAGTGCCTGACATTTCATTAGACAGGAACAAATAAAATGGCATGTCTGAGTTAGGTTATGTATAAACACTAGGTGTGGATGTGCTAGAGCAACCTCTTCTTGTATGGGCTTTAAGTAAGATGGTCTTTAGTATAGCGTCAAAGAGCACCCAAATCTGGTGCAGCCAAGAGCCAAATCTGCCCATAAATTTGATTAGAAACACAGTGACCAGCTGCTCTTGCCAGCCAGCCAAATCAACCTCCTATGCTTTTGATCAAATTAGAATTAACAGGGAGGAGACAAGATGTTATTGCACAGCATGGTTCAATTTCTCACTGTACATCTCCACTCAACTACAGTATATTAACTCAACAGGACCTCCTGTATCACACTGAGGAGAAAACCCTCCTGATACAGGGTGTAATTAATCATGCTGGACCTGCACCTTTGCTGATGATTCCATTTGCTATACACTATATCAAATTCAAAATTTGTACAGTTTTACAGTGTTGTCAGAATGCCAATTTTGTTTCAGATTACTAGAGACAACTGTTTGTCCTCTCAGTAGGAACATGTCATCTTTGACCCTGCGATGTGATGTTGTGTGCCCTGTTCAAACAGGCTAAAAAGAAGGTTAATATTCATCTTGTACATTTTTGTTCATTATTGTGTGTATCTCATGATTAGAGTAAACATTAAAATGTAATTGACATGGACCTATTGCCCCAGTTCTTGGTCAGATCTCACCACCTGTGAGTAGAGGCAAAGCCAGCATGTCAGAAATGAGTGAGAGAGTTGGTTAAAGGCTTTTTGTTTGTTTGTTTGATGTTTTCCAGCTTTTATTTACCAGCTTTGTACAATAACATTATCCATTCTGATTTGTAAATATATCCTGCAACAAGATTTAAATAAGGAATGATGTACTACAAGCCTATTCAGCAGATCATGTTGGCCTAATCTACCAGGCAGCTCCCTGCTTCTCCAAGTACAGGGGAGGAAATTGCCTACTTCACACCAAACACAGGAAATTTCCATAATTATAATAACTGTCAACCAGCTAGGCATAACTGTATAAAGCCTAACTGTAGCTATGTAAATAGAAGGCAGAATATTTAACTCATTCTTTTAGCCATCCAAGGACGTTTATGCTCACCTGTGCAGAATCACCTACTGCTCCTTTCTGTGGTTTCCACCTCATTCTGTTGACTGTACTGAAAATAATTAAAGGCAGTTGAGAAAGTAATGAATTAATGAAGTAATTAATTAATGAACAACAACAACAACAAGAGGAGCATCACAAAATAATTGTGACGGTCAACCGAGTAATTACACAGCCTTTCTGTAACAAGCTAAATAACGAGCAAAATATAAAATGCCGTTATGCCTTATTTGGCGTTGTCTAGATTCTCAGGAGAGGAGAAACTGAAGAGAAACTGATGCTACTCTCTGCTCTTTCTATTTCTGTCAACAGTGCAGGAAAAATTGCGAAGCATTGCTGCACTTCGACTGACATTATCACTGTTAAGAGCATGTTGACAATGAAAGATGCCCCCCTAAACTGTGATAAGTGTGGTCGTCAACCACCAAGCCTGAATGAAGCTAAGCTAACAGTAGCTCATAACAGTTTTTAGCTAACTTATTTGCTTTGACCAAACCATTCCTCACCTGAGTAGTATCATCATGGTAACGTTACTGTCCTGCTGCTTTTTATGTTGGCAGTAAGTTACAGAATTAAGAATTAACAGCCAAATAGATTAAACTGGATTTGTGGAAATTATTGGAATAACGTTTGGTAGCTAACTTACATAAGTAACCATGCCTGTTGAGTGGATAACTTGCTAGCTAGGTAACGTTAACCGTTGACATCGTTTAGTCATAGCATAACTTTAGCCACAAAGCCGTATAGTGGCACAGATTGCGTTTCACAGCAATTGCAACCTTCTGTTTATATCCTCCCGGGCACTGTATGGTACATAGCACTCATCACCCGTCATCCACCGCCCACTGAAAGCACGAAATACCTTTACTACAATGTGCTTAAAATAGTCGAAGTGCACATAATTTGTATATATGTATATATGTGCGTGTGTAATAGTTATGTGTGCGTTTGTCTGATTCATGTACGAACTGCGATTGCGCATTAACCTGCGTTTATATTAAGGTCAGGTAGACATGACTGCTGTCAAACAGGTCTGAATCCAATAGAAACAGGCAGAAACAGGCAAATGTGGTGTGGAAAAGATACTCAACTCTGAATCATCAATAAGAAGAAACAGTTTATTCACAGGTACTGTAAAAGTAAAACACAAGCTGCCGTATCATACATTTTATACACGGGATTTGAAAATCCTATACAAAACCAAGGATATTCGAAAATATGAGTTTTGATATGAAATATGACCTTACATATAATAATTTCTTGGAAAAAGGTCTTGGTTTGGTAATAGTTTTTAATTCATGAGCCTAACCCCACATTAGTGAAAACTGAGGTTATTATAAAAAATTAGAATGGTAAAAATGGAGTAGAAATCATCCTTAAAAATGATTAAAAAAATCTCATGCAGCATCTTCAGAGAGGGCCTGAGAGAGTATATCTTTGTAAAAGAAAGAAAACAGTTTTGTCCATTATAGAAATCAAACACACCAAAATACAGCAATGCCAGTTTGTTAATTAATAGCCATTTCACTGATCACCTTTGTTCTCACTGTTTCAGCCATTAGAGTCATAACAAGCACATTCTGGCAGCTACAAAGAGCTGATATCATGATTGATTTTGCTAAACAATATCACAGTCATTTGCTCTTATTCACTGCATCATTTAACAGGAAACAATTCTGACAATTCTCTAGTCCTCAATTGAGATACTGAACCAAATTTGTTTCATATGCCTTTCCATGTGAAGAGTTGGGACAAAAGAGGCAAGTGTGCTTATACCAGAGCATGGTGGGGCAGTGGGCAACAGCAAACTGTGTTGCTGCTCTTAATTCTGCATTGAGGTTCTTAACAGTATATTGGAATGCATAGAACCGAGGCTTGGCATTGCTTGAAAGAGTACACTATAAGAGGCTAGTGGACTTGCTGCATTTCATCTGTGCCTCTTTGTTGTTTACAGAGTATATGTGACACCCAGTCCAAGCCCATTTGGAGACAAAATGAGCTCACTGATGAGCGCCACTATGAATACAACCTCTGATCATGCTAGCCTCATAGCGGAGGGAAGGTTAGACCTCACAATGGGGTTACTCTAGGTCCCCCAACCACATGGTGAGGCGCAAGAAAGAACGGCTAAATCATGATTTATCACTAACTAGCCATCACAGTGGCCTCTGATTGATATGTTTTGGCTTGTTCCCTCATTTTCAGTTAGATAAACATGGCCAGCCACAGCTTGAATAAGCTCTTAGTCCTCCTCCCCAACATAACTGCTGCTCTATCTTAGTGCATCCACTGAGACCCATTTTGATCAAGGCAACTGGAGGGAGAAAACATTCACTCAACCCTGCTAGCTTTCACAGGCCAGCTGGCAGTGGATGAGTGATAACAGCAAATGTAGTCCTTGATGAGATAACATAGACCAGTTTGAAAAGCTATAAAACTACAGAACCAGAGAGATAACATAAGGCGCAAGAGGCTGGATGAACATGGATGAAACGTTGACTGAGGTTTGAAATATGAGAAAAGGCAAAGTCTGGGAGCGCAATAACATTAGCTTATTGCTTTTGCTTTTTTCCTCTTTATTTTTTTTTACCTACAAATGATATTTATACACACCACATAATCATATAAATACACTATACAATGCAATATAAAATAATTTTTCTTAAAAGGAATATGTTCAGGGTTTGCTTAGGTATACTTGTTAAGATACCTGCACCATACGAAAAATAATGACTCAAAACAAGACAAGTAAAAAAGGCACTTCCAGGTGTTGTTCAAAGACTCTTGAGTAAGTGATGGCCACTGTCTTGCCATGCAGGCAACAGCATTTGTGCACACGTTTCGTTTCATTCCCATGACAACACGTCCTGGACAACGAGGCACTGCAAATAAGTGGTTAAGATTTCCTCTGTTTTCATGCAAGGACCCACTCTCATCGTCTGTTTCTTGTCCTCTCATTCCAGTAATATCTCTGAACTGGCTGCTACATTTCATCATCCTTTGTCTTCTTCACTTCCTCAGTTAACCATCTCGACTTTCTTTTGTCCTCAGACTTCGACTTCACGCAGTCCCTCCTGAGTGCCAGACGTTGACATGCTGATGTCGAAGCAGGTCACCATCATGACACGGGACTTGCATAGGTTGACGCAGAACTCCAGCTCTTCAGTAACTTGTTCCAAAGCCTCCAGGTACTCTGGGGACTCCTTGTCCAATTCCTGGTCTACCTCAACTGTTGAACATTTGGGACATGAAGGTTAAGTTAGATGGTTTGACACAAAAGGGGCTTTTCAAATTTGGACTAACACAAAAACGATTCTCCTCATGCACTGCTCTTGAGAGAGACATGAAGCAGTTACTTACACTCTCCTATCCACTTGCTGGGATCCATCATCAGCCGGGCCTTGGTCTCCTGCAGCTCCTCCCACAATGCTTCATGCTTCGCTCTCAGGTCTCTCACTTGCTGTTGCCTTCTCTCTAGCATCTTCAGCTTACTGTTGAAATACAGCAGGCCCTAAAAAACAAAGAGACTTTATTGAATACAGTGAATGGTTTGGAAAAAAGTACATTCCTAAGACTTAGGGCTCTCGATTTTAAATAACTAAAATGTTTAAGCCTAATGACTAAATGATTTGAGTAATTTAAAGTAAAAGCTTAAGTTCACAAAGAAGCTAAGTGGCATGGACATATTAATAATGAAATATTGTGAAAAGTCTTGTAAAGAATGAGCCAAGACCAGCTATAAATATTTTAATATATCCTAGACCATTCTAAACAATTTTCTACAGCTTTGACCATGTATATGAAATAGGTACTAGCATTACAGTCCACATAATGACTAATGAAATGTTTTCACAGCAAACAAACTGTGAAGTACTGAAGAAAAGGAACTATGCAAAATCAATAAAAATGGATATGAAAACAAATAAAAAAGATATTTTCTATTCTATTCCAATTTTATGCTATTTGTGGTGTCTATTAACAATTGTGGCAAGTATTATAATGTAAATATCTCTGTTTCCTGTCACAGTGAGCTGAATCTAACCGAAGATTATGCTTATGCAACTAATGTACCACAGTGTGCTCCCTCAAACCAAGCTCCCATCATGGAAAATTTCAAAATTATCTCACCTTTTCTACATCCTGGAATGGTTGCTAAAGACAAAGATTAGGAGAAAAAGATGAAAGAGGTTAATATTTAACACAGCTGCTGTGTAGTTAACACTCAACCAATAACTAACACAGGTGTATATAGTCTCAAGTGAATAGATATGAGGACAAAATTACTGCATGTTAGCATACACATGGAAACAAGCTGTAATGCATGTGTGCAAGATTCCAATACTGCATTAGAAATAGTAGGAGAGGTGTTACAAAAAGCTATTCATTACTTGTCAATCAGCCACTGATGACTGGCAAAAAGAAATTGAAAATCATGTTTTACTAATTGAAAGTAAATCAAACTACCATCCAGCTGATTTAGTATCTTCTCTTAACAAATCCCTATCTGGCTGAATCTAACTTGTGGGAGCAGTTAATGACCCACAGAAGAGGAGTCAGCCATAAAGGGCGATCAGGCAGCTTGTGATGAGTGCTGATGGGGCCGGGTTTAGGCGTGCTTGCATTCATCGCACATTCCTTGACCAATCTACCCCAACCCTCTCTCTCTCCCCCTCACCACCATCACCAATAAGCCCCTGTCATCTGTCATATCTAAACCAATTAACCCCAGACAGTAATTGCCTCCTGATCTCCACACATTCCTGAGGAGCTCTGGCATGATACCAAGCTCTGGGAATCTGGTCACAGACACTTTAACTCCAGGATTTGCCACTGGGCAGACTGAAGGTCAGACGTCTCAGACACATTATTCCCGTCTTGTTCTTTAAAAAGAAACTGGGAAGGAGTGAGCTAAGATCTTCCCACAATGCAAGTCAATATGGCACATTTTGCGCATGTAAGGGATCAATGTCGCAAATGCAAACTATTGCTGAGGCTTGGCAGTGCTAAGAGGGAAACCTTGACCCCGACCTTTACAGGATCTAAAATAAGTTCAACCAGATGAACCATCATGTAGAACAAGTCGAGAGTGACCATCTGCTCACCTCTGTGGTTTCCTCCTGTCGCCGCCTCTGGAGCCGTTCCACATCATCAATCTCATACACCTTAATCTCAAAGGGCTCCTTCAGCGGTCCAGACATAGGGGGTAAGTCCACCCACTGGCCTGCTGTGCCCACCTTTTTCCCCAGGGAAGATGTGTCTGGCATAGGTGCCGGGATAAGCCGTCTTCTCTGGAAGCCTACACAGCCAGACAGGCACCAGTTACATTGGGAGACATACAATGGTAATATTTGCTGGGCTCTTTGAGTAAATATGTATGAGTCTCATTCTGAGATGTAAAGTGATGCTAGGTTTTACGCGGGCCTCCCGTGTTGTTTTGATTGCATATTTATAAGGATTTCACAACTCTGTATTCCATATATCCATTCCACAGCACAAATGAATTCAAAAGGTTGGTTTAACACACATGAATTCAAAAGGTTACAGAAACCTGAAACAGGTCACTACTGTTCATGTTCAGTTCATCGTGTTTGATCATCACACAGTTTAAAGTTCCCTTGTTTGAAACATTCATTATCATTCTCCTATGTATGTATGAATAATGTATCCTGCTGATTCAGTAGGCAGAGAAAATCCAGTGGAATACAAATACACGAATGTAATAAGAGTGGACTCATACTGTAAAGTTAGCACGTATCTGGTAATTTCCTCGGAGAGAACTGTTAAGCAATTTTCATATCTTATTTGAATGATATATGCAGTTTCACTGGCAAGTATTGTTTGGTTTGAGATCTGCAGATCTTGTTTCAGATACAAAACCCACATACAGCCTCTTTACTAGCATGACATTTTCTTAGTCTTTATGCATATAATGTATACATGCATTACTACGTGTGGAAAAACAACAAACTGATTCGTGTCTCACCATTTGATCTCTTCTTGGGGGACTTGGAGCTCCTCATTCTGCCTGAAGATGACATGCCACTCTCACTCATGGAGTCATGGGCAGAGGAAGCACTGCCTGTGGCTTCACTGTCACGGATCATGCTCTCATATCCGCTGCTGCCACCACTGTGGTAGAACAGAGCTGTGCGACCCATGGCTGGGGGCAGCTCCCCACTCAGCACACTGCTGTTGTCACTGCCATGGCCACTGCTGTAGCGCTGAGGCCGTCTGGGGGCTGTGATCTTGCTGTACGGAGAGGGCAGCATGGCTATGGGGGATTTGTCATCACCCACATTCACCCCACTGTCATTACCACTATCTGAATCTCCTGAACCTCTCATGTGTTTGCCTGATGTGTTGCCTGATGCCAGCTCACTAACACGGCTGTTGGCAGCCCTCATGGCCTGTTTAGTGCCCATGATAGTGCCTCTACCGGGCTTGCTGCTGACAGCAGTTGTGGTCCGAGGGGCTGATGTTCTTCCTGATGGAGGGAGGTTGGCACTGGCGTTTCTGGTCGCTGGAGCTGCCAAAGACTTGGTGGAAGAGCTTAGGCCCTTTGAGTTGTTGGCTGACAGTGCTCGAGCCTTATTTCCATTGACTGCTCCTAATGTCCTGGTGTTTACGCTAGCTTTTATCTGACCAGGTTTACCAATACCTCCTGGGCCTCCACATGGAGATGGTGGGGAGGTAGCAATAGGAGAACTGGATGAGTTAGGAATACCAAATCTGGGAATGGACCTGCTAGACTTGCTACTGCTGCTCCCCAGACTGGCCCCACTGTTCTCCCTACTAAGAGCAGGTCTGGAACCTGATAAGGACAGACTATCACACCTCTCCAGGGACATCTGACTGCCATAATGCTGCCCAGCCTCACCTCTGGGTCCTCTTGCCTTTAGGCTGGAGGTAACTTTGGCTGTGGTGAGGTCAGACTTGAGGCTGGACGTTTTGAAACTGGTGGAATCAACTCTGTGACGTACCTCTAGCTCATCCTCTGATACAACTGCCCTTGCTCCAGAGGCCCTCCCTGCCTCCCCGTATGCTGACTTTAAGGCACTTTGGGGCAGCAGGGATCTGTTCTTATGGTCAAGACTGGATTTTCGCACAGGAGGGGGAGGTGGTGAGGTGCCACCAGATTTCTGGACATTGCTCGCTTTCTGCGAGTTAGCCTTGCTGTTTTTCCCCAGAGAGGAGAATTTAAGACTAGTGGTGGATGCAGTAATATCCTGGGTTCCCTTGGACTCTGTGGATGAATGGATGACAGGCACAGTTCCAAGGGTGGTGGCACCTCTTCTAAGCTGAGGCATTTTGCTGGGGGGATCAGCTTTCTTACTGGCTGATTTCTCACAGCCATCGACAACCCTGTGGGATGAGGTAGACCCCTGCACCTTGGATGGGCGAGGGATACTGTTGCTGTTGATGGACGTTTTGCGGGAAGGGATGCCACTAGGGGTATTTTTAAGGAGCTTGCTGGTGCCGTTGGGATCACTGTTAGAGAACTGAGGTTCTGAGTGGTTGTCCATGCGCTGCCATAGATCCCCTTGCTTAGTCTCCTGCCTTGGTGGCTCTTTACTACTACTGCTGTTGCTGCTACTATGGGAGATGGATGAGGTAGGTTTACTTTTCCTGGGAAGACTGGAGTGGACTATAGAGGGGCCCTGTGGAGGTTGGGAGGAGCTAACAGAGTGAGCCTTAGTTATTTTAGATGTGAATCTGAGGGACCCTTTGGCTGATTCCGGAGATGGAGGGCACTTAGTCAAGGATAGTTTGCTTGAAGTGGCACTATCACTGTCAAGTTCAGAAAAACTAAAGCCACTGTCATTTAAGGAGTTCTTGGCATCTCTAGGGGAGGGTTCACAATGGAACATGCCCAGAGAATCTAAGTAAATGGTGCCCTCTGGACCTATGTGTTTGGTCTGTGGGAGGAAGACATCTGCAGAATGAGCCCCTTCACTCTCTAAGGTGCAGACACTAACCTCACTAAGCCAAGAGCTGATAGATGAACCCTTGCTTCCCGCACACACTATCGCTTCATCCTGTAGGGGTGTGATCACCTCAATGTTCACCTCTGATCCTCCCACAGCAGACGTGTAGGCATCAAATTCATCATTGATGCTGCTGATGATGCTGACAGGCCGGGAGCCAGAGGCCAGGGCCTGAAGGGAGCAGTCACTGTTAAAGCTGATAATGCTGGATGGCCGACCCTTATCTACAATACTGCCTATAGACAGCTCTTCCACCACAGTAAACACCAGCTCATCTTCCCCATTCAGCTCGACAGGTTGCTGCAAGGTGACCGTGGCTCTAAGGATGTCCCGGTCCATACACCTCTCCCTCAAAGTGGAGCGAACTTGGCACACCTCCACTGGAGCCCTGAGCATAGGGGAAGAGAGGGGATCCCCCCTTTTCACAGCTTGATGGCTCATGCCAACAGGGGGCATTCTTGTGCTAGATCTTTCCTCGTCTCGGTTTGCCTTGCAAGAGTCTCTCTGCTGTGGAGGAGGGGCTGGCTTGGGCAGGGGCTTCTTGTTGAAGTAGACTTTTTCCCTCACTACAGGCTCAGAGTTTGGTGCTGCAGTGGTTGCCTTTTTGTTTGGACTGGCCCAATTCTCTGACACCAAGACTTTCTCACCATCGGCACTGGTTCTGCATACACTCTCTGATGGTGCCTTTTCTGCAGGTATGCATTGCCTCTTAGCATTGTCCAGTTTAGATTTAGTGTGGGGGCTGCAGGATGGCTGAGAGGTGATAGACTTAGGAGATGGTTTTGGTGAGATGCTCTCTTGCGAGGAGGAATTATTTGCTGCAGTCTTTGGTGAAGCAGAGCCTTGGCCCTCCTTGGATTTGTCCATCTTGGGGCTAGCCTGGCTTCCCTTGCCCTCTCCTACAAAAGCAGTGGGTTCTTCACTGCCATCTATACACTCCAGCCTCTCCTGCAGCTCTGCAAATGTGTTGCATTTGAAGAACTGGTCTCTGTCCAGAGGGCCGTCTTTTGCAGACTTCTTCTTGTTGAGAGAAGGAATGATTGGGACAAAGGCAGGAGGACCTTCGTTGTCACTAAGCTCCCTGTCTGAGATTGCAGCTCCTCCAGGGCCTACATAAATAACAGTGTCACAAGATTGCTCGCTACTGGAGGAATATTCTGGGTCACTGAGCAGACAGGGCAGATCTGGGTCCAGGGCTACCGTCCGAGGATGGAATGGTCTGAGGTGGGGTGGCCGGCGGATCCTGCCCTCCTCACAGGAACTCTCCCCTCCAGATGAACTGGAAGCATACTGCAAAACAGAATGTGGAAAGAGAAAAGGAATTTAAAACATATCCCATTAAATGGTTGTGGTAATATGATTTTGTCTGAAATAGAATATTTAGTCTGTCATTTTTCAAAACCATTTTAACTCAATTAATTTACAGCTGACTATATTTCTTAATGAATTCATGATGCAATCAGTTGTGCAGCAAATATTAATTCCTATGAAATTACCAGTCAATAAATATCCAAAGGTTAAAAGTGCACATCAATAGCCACATATAAATTAATGTCAATAATATGAATTGGTGTATGTGGACTGCATTATAATCATAGTTGGATCCAATACCAAATAAATACATGCTGTCATTCCACCTAATTATCTGGAGCATATATTTCCCTAATCCAAAGGAATGAATTACACACATCCTTAGGCAGCAATATTGATTACATGATTATGTGTAGAGGAGCTCAGAAAAACTAGCTCTGAATTATTGCACTAATAACCTTTCATTTGCAGAAGCATTCATACATTCATTTATTTAATGTCTACAAAATTACAGGAGGGAGAGAATTTTCAAGACTTCAGTAATGCCATGATGAATATAATGAAAGTTGCACAGGCACATTAACAATGTAATTGCTAATAGTCTCACTTAAATACAACATTAAATAATTACTCTTTTAAGTAATTGCTCTGCATTCAGCATTTACATACAATTGAGATGAGTTATTACACTGAGCACAGTTATTACACTTAGAACTATCAAATGCAAGTCACTAAATGCCTATGTTGTTTCTGTGAGACGGTTTTCATTACTATTGCCATTGCATTGTGATATATCAATCGTACAAGTAACGACTTGTTACTCAGTGTTAGTTTATCAGGTAATAAGTTCATCTCTCTTTATCCATTTATCAGTGTACCTTAGATTTTTTCTTCCTCATGCGGTGGATGCGGGAGGCCAGTTGGATGGTGGTAAGTGAGTCAGCGTAGTTGGCAGGAGAATCAGAGATGTGGGCGATCATGGTGGTTCTGCAGTTGATGTTTCCAAGGGACTCCCTCAGTAGCATTGTCAGTTTGCTGTCCCTACAAGGCGTATTTACATTATTATCAACAAATGGCAAAATGTCAGCGTTCCAAATGTAAATAATAAAAAATGAGGGTAGCTTGTATGATTCCAAAAAGTACCTTGTGGACTCACATTGTATAGATCACATCTGAATAATACTCTAAAATAATATTTTTTTTTTTTACCTAAGTAACCATCATATGATCTCATGCATTACCAGTGAAAGCCATGATGAGGCTAACTATAAAAAGTAAAGAGACAGTCATACAGCAATCCTGCACGAATAAAGTAACATGCAGCGACTTGTCTGAAACAATTTAATTACAAATGGATGCAACTTCACAGGAACTGAAACAAACTGAAAGACATTTGCAGAAAGAATGCTGCCGTTCTTACCTATAAGGTACGTGTTTGGCTCCGTTTGCTAAAGCCATGATGACGTTTCCCAGTGCGTTTAGAGATAGACACAAGCCCCCTCCTCCGTCTCTGCTTTTGCTCAGGACCTTCTCACAGCTCCCCAGGTCAATGAGGTGTAGCCTGCTTCGCCCGCCTGACACTGTGCATACGACAGAGGAAGAACCAGGTGAGGTTATAATTCGGCACAGACACTCCCTCTCTGAAGTCAGCGCCTCCTGCGCGCCATGATGACAGGAGTGGCACAGCCCAGCCCAGCCCAGACTGGTGACTGCAAAAGCTGTCTGATTTATTCATGAGTAAGACTCGCAGTCTGACGTGATTCAAATTGCAGCCAGACTGGTAAACTCCCACCAGATGTGTAACTCCAGGTAATATAAAGGATCTGTTTGTCAGATACTGTACCTAAAAAAAAAAAAAAAAAAACGAAAAACAGGGACAGCCACAGATACCTGCACAATTGTCATTCTAAAGACTTAAAATACAAGTAGAGAGAATGGGTTGTCAGGGTAAAAATCCCAGTGATTTATTCTAGTGAGAAGGGTACGGAAATTCATCCACAACATAGCAGGGCTGCCCATTGTTATGTGGCTGACTGATATGTTATTTCTCATGATTGCAGGAGAAAAATAGAGTTCCAGGCTAGGCAGCAGCACCAAACCATTAAACTCTTGTCAGTAAGACTTAGAAATTGAATGCTTCAAATCCTTATTCGCTCTTGGCCAAAGCTCAATACATGAATACAAACAAGTTGATGTCTTACAGAGGCCAGAACCCAACCATCCATAAACATTGCAAATAAAAGACCTGTCTGATTTTCCATTTACATTTATGCTGCAATTTCCCACCATGTAGCCCACAGGATAATCACCTTATGATTACTCGGTCTGACAGGTAGGTCACCTGTGCATGTCTATAATTAGGAGAGGGGCTGATTGAAGAAATTATACTGCAATTGTACACCATCAGTAATGCTTAACAAAGCATTTGTTAAGCTACTGAAAGCAATTGCGTTTATCCACTTGATTGGATCTACGATTGGCTGATTATGGAGTACTTCTCTCCTTCAAAATTTGGATTTGAAGCACTGATCTGTAAACATATGGTGGCCAACAGATGCTACAATGTACAGAATGCTAAAGTCAGTAACAGAATAGTAGTACTAACTTCCTCCCTTGCCGCTCTTCTCCATGCGGTACTGGTAAATGTGCAATGTGAACAGCATGTGGGAGTTGCGTCGCTCTTCCTCATCTGCATCGGGCCTGCTGGTGCTGCGTGCAGCGATGGCTGCATCCAGGAAGAAGGCCGCTTTCTCAGCCGTCGGAGCACGTAGCTCACTCTGATTCTGGAGCTGTGGGGGAGGGAAGAGAACGAGAGGAGGGTTAGGGCGAGCAAAAGACACCACATAGGGCTTGAGAAAGAGAATGGATGTAAGAAGGTTACAGGGGAAAAGAGGGAAGGGAAAGAGAGGGGAGCCATTTAATTGGACCCCGGCACACATTTCTTGCCCATTAGATTGGGTCTCGGGGGCAATTAAAGCAGCAGATATGCACACAGAGGGAGGAGGATTAGGAGAGGTAATGGAGGAGCAGGAGGCAGGGGCACTTCACTCACCATGGATGTGATGATGGTGGTGGGATACAGAAAGAGAAGGGGGGGGCAAGGGAGAGGAGGAGGAGAAGGAGGGGGCACCGTGAAGAGGGCCAATGCATGGCTGCAAAGAGGAAGAGCAGCAAGGAGCTTCACAGGACTGTGCAGCCTTTGAAGTCATAGTCCACACAGATCCCCAAAAAACAACATCTGACAGCAACACCTGTCAGTGCCTTCAAACCCATAGTCCTCCACCATCCCCCTAAGTAATTCTTCTATTGTGTTGCAGAGGGCCAGCGCTAACACAGGGGTAATAGATGCTGATGGATGCTGACAGGAGAGTCAATACAAAGGTAAGGAGAAAGCCATCAATACCATGGATGAGTATGGTGGAAATATAAAGCAAGGAATTTAGGGGGCAAGTAGGACAGAGCAAAACAGACTAGGGGGTGCACACGAGAAAGACCTGCGAGATGAAAGAAAGCAGACAAGACAAAGGCAAACATCTTGGGATAGAAAAAGGTAGACGATAAAGAGAATGAGATCAATACTCAGACACACTAATATATACCACCGAGACAATGAGAGGATCAGTGAACAACGAAAGAGTGGAAGGCAGAAATACCACCGGCGCCTGGTGTTGGCTTACCTGTGTGCCGCAGATCGGATCCTCTCTCAGATAGATGCCCGGGGACTGGCCTTCTTGCAGGCTGCCTGTGGACACCTCGGACAGCAAGTCCTTCAGCTCCTCATCCTTCCCGAAGATTTCCACCGCCGACACACGGACAGAGAAGCGCGTGCCTGTCTTCTCCTTGCGCTCATTGATGAGTTTGAAGAGCCAGGAAATGGCACAGGGCACAATGCCCAGGCTCTGAGTGGAGCTGTCTTTGCCAATCATGGTGTATGTCTTGCCTGAGGATGTGTGGGAGAGGAGAGCGGGACAGAAATGGAAATATTGGCTTGTGTCTGCAAGCTAGCCTGATGTTCAGACTAAAATTAATTCTTTCAGCAAGCTGTCTGGAAATAGGCAGAAAGTTAACAACGGAATAGACAGATGTCAGATGTTTTCTGTGGCTTATAGTGTATGACAACTGCTGATACGAAACAAAGCAAGAAAATACTGGCTGATGTACTGCAGGGTTTTGGAGGTGAATGCCAAATAAAAATCAAGGGGTAATCCAGGGATCCACTCCACAAATTCAGTATTTCTGTGAAGACTTACAGCTAATGGAAACAGCTATGTGAGAAGAGCCAGCCCTTCAGACTGGCCAGGTCAATTACAAAGATTTTAATTACAGACTTAGCCCTGAAGCCTCGATGCAGCTCTCCACCCTCCCACCCCCACCCCCACATTC